>JADMLD010001618.1:0-47933 GCA_017589585.1 Phylloscopus whistleri
GATGTAAAATTTCAAAATATCCATTTTGAAGTCAAATCAAAAATAACAATATGTATTTATTTAGATGGTTAACTGTACAGAAATCTGGTTAAAAATCAACTGATTGAAAATAAAAGTAGTGGGATTTCCAAAGTCTAGTAGAGAAAAGTGGTGATGGTGAAAACATGGAATACTACCTTTAGTAGATCTACTTAAGCAGTTACAGAGAACATCAAGGCAAGAAAAACAGGTTCTATTACAAAGTTATTATTGTCAATAACTAGGAATGCTTTTTTAAACTGAAATGCTTTTATCTGCTCAGAGAAGTTAAATAAACTCAAATCCTATACTGTCTATGCTCATTTTTGTAAGCAATATCTCATAATAACCTGTTTTGTCACCAGCTGTGAACAAGTACGTAAGAAATTATGAAAATAATAGGAAATATTTGAATTCATGCTCACTTTCTAAGGGCTACCAGCTCAAAGGCTTTTTATTAGATCAATAAATACAGTGGCAATTAGAAAAAACCATTCTGTTGCCCACATCAAGCATAAAGATGTGTGCTTGTGTCTAGCCCCAAGTTTTCAAACTGATCATCATGCACCATATATTGTCTTGTAGAATGTCATCATGTTATTTAAAGTCACAGAATAACGTGTAATAAAGCATCTAACTTCTAGACTTTTTGGTAAGAGTACCACAAGAACATTTGTACACCTATCTTTGAGAACAAGTTTGAAGCCTTAGCAATGAATTTACAGTAGAAGGTAATATCTGCTGTTTTGAAAAGAGAAAATTCAAATCTTATGTATTTTCCATCTGGGAGATTTCTAATATATCTTTCAGTCCTGTATAAAAGCAGCAGCATCAACCCATTCAGGCAGGCAATTTAATTTGGCTTAATAGGTACTTTCATTTTATGCATTGCAGCATGCAGTTTCTTTGCTTCACATTAGCAAAACGCTGTTTCCTATTCGAATGGAAAACCAATCTTAGTAGTATCCCAGTATTCACAAAAGTAATGGCTTTCTCTTTCTTTCAAACATTAAGTAAAGTAGATCCAAGTTGGTGTATAAAATTTTAACAGCATTTTTTCTCTTCTTTCTCAATGTCCTTTCTCCTACAGCAAGCGTACATCACAAATTACATTTAAGGCATGATAACCAGATTAAACTGGAAAGAGTGATAAATAACTCCTTTTAGCCTACTTGTGGTCTGGCCTGGTTTGAATATTTATACAATATAATTTAAAGAAAATATGTATGGATATTTAAATTCATCTGAAGTTGTTATACTGACAGATGTTGAACAATATTATAGTAATGTATGCAAAATAATGTTTTTATCTTTTTGTTTTTGCTTTTAAACTGTTATATAACGTCTGTGGCTTTCTGTAGTTAATCATTTAAAATATGTTATGAGATACAACCCATCTGTACTAGCTGGAGCAAGCACAACTTGTCAAGCTGACTACTTAGTATTTGTTAGATAAATGAAGATAGTATATCATTGATCCAGTGCAGAGAGTTTAGAACTTTGTAATCCAGAATTTTTTGATGCCCTCAGGCATTCATTCTCAGGACAGGAAAATTCTGCTTTCCCTTTCACCTCTATGCAAACTGAGATAGGCATATCTCTCTGTGAGTCCTGAAAATAGACTTTGTCCTCACATTTAAATGTGATAAAAAATGGTACAGGGAATGAAGAAGGTTTTGAATGTTCCATGCTTAACATAGTCACTTTGCTTCCTTATCTTCATTTTTGAACTTCATCTTACAAAAGTTCATCCCAAAGTCTGTAGTTGTTCAAATTAGTTGAATGTCCTATATTTGCTACATACACTTTAGGTACAGTTTTCGTAGGTGGAAGGTGTCACATTCTTAGTATTTTGAGTGATATTCTTCACTAACAATATTATTATCACCAGGAATTGATGCCATGAGATGAAAAGTGACTGAAGAGTTGTTAAAGCTCACATTTATGTAATGAACAATTATTTCTTAGATTTTCCGTGAAGAGAACTTAGGCACAGACTTTCAGTGAAGTTTTGGGACTGGTTTGCCTTGTCCCATATTTTCCTTCACTGGCTTTTTCCCCCTGCTCCCTGCATTCCTGGAATACGTATCCCTAGTACCTCTGCTGCAAAAGGAAAAAAAGCCAATACCATGATGCAAGAGTTGGAGATAGGAGACGTGGAGACTTTTCTCCCTTTTCAGAATGGGTTTTGTGCCTGGAACAGTCATTTGTACCATGGCTAGGTTGCAGACAGTATTCAGGCTTGCCAAGAAGAACCTGCTGTTGTGGAATATTGGAACCCATCAGGATATGGTTGTGTGCTCTAAGAGACCTGAGTTCAGTTCGTGTGTCACCCACCCCAAATGAGACATGAGCTGGGATAAGCTGTGACCCTCTCCTGATATATACTCCATCTCCAGGGCCACTGAGCCAGAGCTTGTGGAAAAGTCTTTAAAAGATTCATTTCCCGCATCTCCATGATTTGGTGACTTTTTTCTAGCGCATTTTATTGGTCATTAACCTACCGTAAAACGACCCTAGCAGGAACAGGAATCGCTTTCCAAGGCTTTAATTTTTCTCTCCTATGTAGCACTTACCTAAAGGAACATTATCATTTAATCTGGCAACGCAGCATGCAAACTGCCAGAAGCTACATTCTGACTAGTGAAAGATGAACGGCAAAAGCCTGAAAATTCTTTTCACTCAGACAATGTCTAAATGGTAGTATTGTTATTTAAATACCTTCAATCCATACATTTGAGATGGAAATTTCCCTACTTTGTGTTATGCATTCTCATAAGGGTTCCTGGGAAAATGGAACTACAGAAAAAGGTTTAGATGTACTTTTAAGCTTCAATTTTCACATCAGTGCGCTTAACCCTTATGTTAACATCTAATTTTTTTTTTACCCTGGAAATAAAATCCTGCAAATTAAAAATATAGCAGGAAACCAGAAACATGGGTTAGTTAAAAACTGAGTATTGGAGAATTTTGCAAGTTGAAAAGATCTTTGAAATTCACTTTTCTGCTGTTTGTTATTTGGAGCTAAATGATGAAATCATGTGAAGTAAAATATGGTTGTGCATCAATTTTTTTCATTTTTAAATGAAGTAATGGGTATGTTCTCAAACATAGCTAAAGCATAAGTTGCTGACTACCAGGTGACCTGCAATGAGTACCCAAGTGTGTACATTTAGCTATGCCAGCTGTGAGCTCTTTGCCTGATAAAGAAATTTTATATTTGGCTTAATGATGACAGGCTAGCATTTAGCTAGGTGATGTAAATCTGCATATGACATGGGATAGATTTAGGGTCTAGTGCCAGTTTCACTAGTCATCACCATTTTGTGGGGAAAAATTGTAGAAGAGGGGTCTCAAATTCCTTAATCCTGGAGATCACATGTTTCTTCTATCCTTTTATACTTGCAAATACTCCATTTGAAGGTGACTGTAGGAAAATAGTGAAAAAACCCTTATATTCAGCAGTTCACATGGTGCAAATATCTGAGTGTCCACTTTGCTTTCCAAGGGATTATATTAATATTCATCATTTAGTTGTTTCTATTCCTTCGCCTGCTATTTGCACCTTATGGTAAAAAAAAAAAAATATCTCCTTTATATCTGTGAAATAATTGGCACTCCTCTTTCATCAGTTTGGATCATAGAAGAAATGCAATTCTTTAAAAAAACCCTCTTTCTCTTGAAAAAAAGGTTGATAAAATTTTAGAGGGGGGAAACAGCCATCTCAGAATCTCATCTCAGATTGGGAGTTAAAATAATCTGAATAATAACCTAATTACTCAGCTTGCTTGTGGTCAACCACATGTGGTTTCTTCTCAGGACATCTAAGAAGTCATCCTCTGACTAAATTTCACGACGGTCTCAGACCCGAGTAAACTTAGCTTAAATCTTCATATGAGAGGAAATGACATGGTTCTTTGGATTAAATATTTATCAGCCACAGTTTTCAAATACCTAAACAGTGTTCTGCATGAGATCCCTGTGTGGCTGTGTTGGCTGTCCCAATGACTTCTGTACACCCTGCTGTCTGTCTCAACATGGCCATAGCTGTGAATCATATTTCCTGACACCTGGCTGGCCCTCTGGACTTTAAAGTGAACTTGGATGTCTGGATGTATTTTTACATTTCCATCTAAAAGCTCTGTGCCTTAAAATTCATGTTGAAGTATGTGATGCATTGCTTAACTAGGTCCCTGAGTCTTAGATTAAACAAAATTTACAGTGCTGCTGGAAGCTACATGCTTTCTACATTTTGGAATATTTCTGAGCTAGCAGATATTTTTCTTGAAGGATTTTGAAGACTTTTCTTTACCATGATGGCCCCATATTGACCAAGAGTCAATAAACCATACAAACAAGAACAGGGTGTTATGACTTTATATTCCAGCTTTTTCAAGGTAACAAAATTAACTTCAACAGTTATGGAGAATTTTCTTAAACTGCCTTTTCCTTGACACATATGATTAACAACTACATTTAAGAAAAATTAAATTTTGCTTATATTTTACATTAATGTGGTTTACTAAGCATATTTTTTCAGCTGATCTTCTCCTCCATTCCCATTGTCTTTTTCTAAATAAAAAGAAAAGCTTGTTTCTTGGCACTGATGGCACAATTTCCTGAGTAAAATTACAGAAAGAGTTTTAAACTCAACTGTATAATTTCCAAGTATTTTCAGGTTTTTTGGAAATGGAATAGTTAATTTCGTCCTAAGACTGCTAGCCGCTGTATCAAAATTTTAGCATAATCTTTTTATTGGTCACCATTTCTATGATACCCTGAAGTGTAGACCTTTATTAGAAATGTTCCTCTCAAAGAGCTTTTCTTATAACACTGAAGCTGGATTCTATGTGGTGCTATATCTACAGCGAATGACACAGCTCACAAATCAAAGCCATATTTTTTGTGTATTGATCTGCTGCCCAGTGGACAGATTTTCCTTTTACTACATTCCTGAGACGTCATGAAGTAGATCTTTATGACTGGCCATTTTCTGATGCACATCCCAAAGTCCTTCCTCTCTTTTCACAGGCATAGGGCAGAGTTCTGCCATGCCTCTCAACCTGAAGCTAACGAACAGAAAGAAACCAGGCACCGTCACTTCCATTGATCCTTGAGTTTCAGTGACAGCAGCCCCAGCACAAGGGCCACAACGTTACTGATATTTTCTGTGTTGTTCTTATAGCAATGACAGATTGTTGGAGGAAGAAACAAGGCTGTAGCAAGTGTCCAAGCCTCAACACAATCGGGATGCAAACCAGAACCTAGATCTCAAGATACTAAAGGCAGTGATGGATAAACATCACTTCTTGTCTTTGTTGACCTCTATGCAACATTTGATGCTGACAGTGACCATGAGAGATTACTGAAGGAAATGGCAAGGCTGCATAATGAATATGTCAAAATGGTCTAACATCTCTCTGGGTGAATGCAGCTTTAATAAGGTGAAAGGAAATGTCAAGTTTGTCTCCTGACTTCACAAATATAATTTCTTCTTTTGGACCTATTCAACATCTACAAATAGATCCTTTAAATGGTAGAATTACTGTGAATTTAGTGCAGCGACACAGCTCTCATCATGTGTATCTTCACCAGAGAGAGCAAGATGAGGTCAAACATTGGCCAAGAACAGCTACTGGATGAAGCGTAGTGCCTGAATGAAGAAAAGTGAATCCACACAAGACAGACATTGTGCTGGGAGAAATCAAAACAAACCAACAATTAAAATAAATTTGGGGAATTTATAGCCTTATATCTGAAAATATCTTTTGGTGAATGGAGTTCAGTAGAGCAAAGTAATATCAAAGTGATTTCAAAAAGAGCAAATAGCCAATCTGTGTCTGAGATTTTCCACAAGATCCTGTTTCAAAATGAAGCAGTGAAGAGTAACTCATAAATTGTTCCCTGACTTTTAAGTTCTTAGATTTTAGTATTTAAAATCCTCATGTACTGTAACTTGAGTATGTTAAAGAAAAAAAAAAAAAGAGAAGGGAGAGTAAAAGATTGTGTTTTTTAGATTTCCGACAAAGGTAAATGAACAAAATTTACAAAATTGCTAATATCTCCGTGAACCATGGAGATATTACCTGGCTGAGAATATTCAGAGCTTTTGTCATTAACTGTTTAATTATGAGGCTACAGTACCAGTTTCCTGGTTTACACAAGGTCCAGAAATGGCTATGTTTACTTCTGTATGTAAATATATTTAACCTGTTTTTAAAATGAGCTTTAAAATTATTACCAGTGTAATAATGATTCCAGAGCTTCTGTATATTGTCACAAACACTGTTCTCACCTCAGATTCTCTGGGTTTCCTTCTGCAGTCTCTTCCTATGCACTCCATTTACAATTATCTTACTTTCTTTAGCCAACCTGCTACAGCCTCTTAGTGCATGCAAGAGACTCCACCTGACTTCTTAGGCATCTGGCTCTCAGTTATTCCTTTTGCTACCTCAGTGCAGATCTTAAATCCTCTTTTTTGAAGCAAGGATGTTGACTGCCATGTTTGTTTTGTCCAGTTTGGTCCTGAGAAAAAAGGAACAAAAATATGTCTCTGCATGGGTAAGTCGCTATTGTATTGAGCCCTTGCTATCACTTTGCTTGCATCCAAGTGAAAATCATCTGAGTGTGCTGCAATTGAAGTTCAGTGCCTGCAGGAACTGAGTGAGAAAGTGGGCCAGAGCTCTGTCTGTGGATCAGCACATAACACAGTGCCTGGGAACAGGCAGTTCAACCTTTAACTGGTGGAAATCACTTGGCAGCTGAGACAGGACATATGTGTGAGCACTTGTACTTTAGAACAAGGCAAATACAAACACAGTGGAATTCCTTAAAAGTCAGAGATTTTGTTCAAGAGCCGTTTAAACAACTCTTCTTGGAAATGACCTTTCTTTGTCTTCTTCTTTCTCACTTTGCTCATCCAAAGAAACAAAGATGCAGATACATCTCTTCCAAACAACAGATGGCAAGCCTTTGATCCAAAACACAGATGCCCCAAACTATGGTAATAAAATTGTTAATAGAATCATTTTAAGCAAAGGAAAAGAACATTTCCTCTTTTTTAAAAAAGGGGACATGTTTCTGTGAAAAAGGAAATATCAACCTGAGATTGTCAGGGAAATGCAAGGCACATGAGGATGACTATTCTTTCAGCCATTAGCTGTTTGATGACCTTATTTATCAGTGGTGCTATCAAAATATTAATAAAATGGCTGATCGGGGGTGAAAGAAGCACAAGGAAAAATGCAATTGTTAGAAAGCCACAAATATCAGTATCTTTCATGATAGCTTTCATCAGTACTGAAACAAGTAAAATGATACAACATCTATGCCTTTAATTGCCTGTTCCTGGATCTTATTTTTGTTCAAAATATATTATTCAATGAGTAAAACACAGATTTTTATCATTTCTTAGTCAGACGTATATGAAGTAGCCTAAATCTTTGTGTCACAGGATGAAATAGTGCTTGAAAATAATCCAGAGCTTGTTTTTTTCTCTTATGAGCAAAAATTTTGGCAAGATAAAGCAAATTTAATCACATTGGAGAGAAAAAAAAATTAGGAATGCTGCATTTGTTTAAAATCATGCTGTCCAGTAATGCAATCAATTAGTTGCAATGCAAAGTCTTTATCCAATCCACACCAGTAGCTGTATTACTTAGTAAGCATGAGCACATTTTTTCACCATAGATTATTTTCAGAATATTTTATCAAATGGATTTCCACTTTGATAGATTTTTTAGACAACATCCTGTCTTCACTGTAAATTCTGATTTTGTAAATTGACTTTAATTCCATGTCACCACTGTACTTAGCAGAACAAAATACCCCATGTTTAAAGCGAATTCAGAGGAGATGTGACAAGACACCTTTGATAAAATGCAAATAACAAACAAGCAAGTGATAGCACCAGACTAAAATGGTGTGGTGAACATATCGATGCATGTGGCAGTCTCAGGTAAAACTCACATCAAAGAAAGAAGCCTGTGGAATAGTGAAGATTGTCAATCACTTTTGTAGTTGTCAGTTTAAAGAACAGTCCAAAGATTTATTTAAAGAAAAATTGGAGTATGCATCGATATTACAACTGAAAATAATGTATTATAATGCTCTACTTAAATTTAAAATAACTCTAGAGACTAGCAAAGAAAGCCAAATCCGTATACAGTAGAGTGCTCTGTAGCAAGAGGAAAAAAATTGATTTGAAAAAGGAACTATTGGTGATCATTACAGACAATGATGACCTGTAGTATGTATATGAATACACATTAAAAAATAGCTTCATAATATGTAAGCACAGTCACAATTCCTTTTTTTTCATTGTTGTTTTGTTGTTTTAATTTCTAAAGAGATAATAGTGGGGGGCAGGAGTAAGACCCAAACAACAAGAAGTGTGAAGAAGTTAATAAATTTTTAATTTGGGAAATTTGAGGAAGTAAAGATTGAATAGAAAATCTTTGTTCTTTTGTATTTATTTTTATATTGCACATAATTGACCGTAAAAACAAAAATCATTGAAGACAAAGCCATTATACCCCATATTATATTATGTCACAGATCTGTAGCTCCCCCAGAGTCATTCTTAGTGAATCACCTGCCTTCCCACCTCAGAAATTCCTGTCTCACTGAAATGGCTGCTGTGTATCTGGGAACAAGTCCTGGTCTCTAGGCAGTGTGCACTTCCCAGGGCTGCAGCATGCATTGCACTGTGAGTAGGTCTTCCTGGGAGAGCAGCACAAGTCATCAGCCCTGAAAGTGTTGTTAGCAAAAAAGTGAAACCCTTTTTCTCTGGAGGTGGGGAAAGCAGAGGTTGCACATCTTATCAGTACTCCAATTCTAGCTCAGTCAATGAGCCTTTCCTGTTACTTGATGTTGCCTGTAGTCGTGCAGCCAGACTGTTGTCCTGAAAAACTGCAGCAACTGAGTCAGATGTAAACAGTGGCTCCTTTACAGTCAAGTGTTGACTTTATTCCTTTTCTTCATGTTTCCTCTTCAATAATTTTTTCCAGATGAAAAGTCCTTATTTTCAGACAAATGATTTGAGGAAATGGCATGACAGAATTAACTCTTTAGGGGTGACTTTTGGTTCATAAACCAAAGAAGTCCATGAAATATTTCAGCCTGAGCATTTCAAGTACCTTCCCACCTTCTTACTGTTGCTGGGGGCCACTGCCAGCATTACCTCCTGAAGCCATCAGACCCCAGGATGTAGTGGTGTGTTAAAGTTTTAAGTTCATGATGTTGGTTTATTCCATGTACCCCTTTGTTTGATTACTGTTGGTTTAACCCTAATTGTCAATCTCCTGCTCCCTACCCCCGAGGACCTGTCTGTCTACTCGGGGCCTCTCCCAGAATCTGGAAAGTTCTGGGAGAGGCGTCGAGTGATAGGACAAGATCCGAGGAAGTCCACCCCTCCAGACTGAGATTGGTTTTCGGAGGAATCCGTCAACCTGTTAACCACTCCCTGTTCGTTCCCCATTGGTTCCTTCCCAGTTACCTCCCTTGTCTCCTCCCCTGGATAAAACCAGCCTGCACAGGGTAGACTGCGCTCTGCCGAGGCAGCTCTCCCTGGGGTGAGGCAGTCTCTTACTGATCCTCAATAAAACTCCTGTGGAACCCCTCGACGGAGTCCTCTTTCTTCCCTCGCTGCGGTCGTGATCTCCATCAGGCGGCTGGGCTGACAAGAGCCCACAGGATCAGCTCAGTTGGCCAGCCTACTGAGCTGTACCTTCTGCTTGAAACTGTCGCCAGGGCTAGCCGGGGACAGGCAGAGTCTCTAGCCCCGAGGCTGAGAGCTGAGGCCATCAGGCGCAGCTTCAGCTTGGCGCCCAACGTGGGGCGCAGCCACAGCCGCGAAAGCGACAGCGTGGTGGCCACTGCGGACGGCCCGAGTGGAGCACCGGACCCCGCAGGACAAGTCGTCAGGCTCCGTGGATTTATCTCTTTATAGCCTGCTCTGGACTTCTGGCACAGCACGCACCTGCTGGTTGTAGCAGCTCACACAGAGTGCGCTCCCAGCAGGAGAGGAAGGCAGCTTCCCGGCACCCGAGAAGTCTTCCTCCAGCGAGGACACCCCCCCCGCAGCTGATTTTTCAGCATCGCACTCGAAGGAGGGTAAGTATATTCCTTTCCCTTTTCAGGCTTTAAGCCTTTTGCTCACTCTATCAGTAGGCTCCTTCGCTGAGCCAGACCAGGTTGCGCAACCCCGAGAGAGACGCCTTTTGCCCTCTTTCGGAGAGGTGTCCGAGTGCGCTTTTTAAGTTCTTTCTGTTCTTTATCGTGCTCCTTTTGTTTTACTGACCGGCAACCCCCGATTCAGATCGGCTTTGTTATCGGTCCTCCTTAGTTTCCGTCACACCCCAAGAGAGTCCCTTGGTTTTAGGTGTTTGCGGCTTCACCTTTTGTTTCTGATTTTCCTTTTATTCAGTTGTCGGGTGGCTGCTGTGGAAATTAACATCAAATCACAATGGGTGCAAAACTTTCCACAGCACAAGAAGGAGTTTTTTACTCGGTTTTAAGTGTTCTAACTGTTTCTAAAACAAAGTTTTCAAAAGGAAAGTTAAAGAGGTTTGTTCGTCTCCTCTTCCTCCACTTCCCTGATGTGTCTCCTGATCTCGTGTACAGTGTTCCATTTTGGAATGCTGTCAATGCTAAATTCGTGCATTTGGTTCGGTCAGGAGACAAAACTGCCATGAAATTAGCATATTGGCCACTGCAGATTCGGTCTGCTGTTCTAGAACAAAAAGGAGTGGAGAAAGGGGCAGGCGATGCTCAACCTTCCCCAGTTTTCCCTCACCCTAGTCCCAAACCCTCTACCCTGAAAACAGGCATTCTAAAGGGAGCGGCGACAAAAAATTTGTCTGCCAGCCCTGGCTCCCCACAGGTGCCCAAGTCCCCCTGCCCAAGCAGTCTTGGCCGGACTGCTTGGGATTCCCGTGGTAGCCCTGGCCAGGCTGCTCGGGAACCTTCCCCACCACTTTACCCTGTTAACAAACCCAGAGTTTGTTTTAGCCTTGCTGAACAGAGATTGCCACAAAATGGCTTCCCTTCTCCTTCTCCCTATCATGGCGGCGACCACATGGCACGGTCGTCCTCATGCTCAACCCTTTCTTCTCCCCATAATCCCTTTTGTCACCCCACCAACCCCCCTCCTACTTCCCAAGATGTAATTTCTCCACCCTCTCCAAGAACTCCTCCCACTCGCTCCTCCCAGAGACACACCCCCCAGGTGATGTCATCTGCTTGCCAAACCACACCCACTCCTAAGCGGAAGCCACCCCCACCCTCCGGTTCCCACGCTCCGCCCTCCGGTTCCCATGCTCCACCTCCCGGTTCCCACGATTCAGACACCGAGGAGGAGGAGCTGGAACCCGATGAATCAGCCCAGGCCCTCATTCCATCCCTTGCGCCTGTCACCTTTCGCAGGTCAAGGGGTGGAAGCATTACCCACAGCAACTGGCAGCCCTTCTCGCAAGGGATCATCAAGGATCTATGCAAGGCCCACAAAGAGTTTGGACGAGACAGTCCATTCTTTCGTGGTTTGTTACGCGCCAATCTTGCCGGAACTGTGGCTGTCCCTTTCGATCTCAAGCAGCTCTTTACATGCTTGATGAACTCCACAGAGTACATACTCTGGGAAGCAGCATGGAAAGACCTGCTGAAGGACGCCCTTCCGAGCCTGTTAGCAGATCCTAATACTGCCGTTGATGCAAATGGTAATCCCATCACCCTAGACCACCTCTGTGGCGAGGGCCAGTGGTTTCTAGCTCCCACTCAGGCAGCAGAAATTCCCATCCCAATTTTAGAAATTGTCAAGAATGCTGCACAGCGAGCGTTTCTCAGCCGGCAGCCGGATGGACCGATGCCTCCTTACGCAAAAATCAGGCAAGGGCCCAGCGAGCCTTTTACACAGTTTGTTGAAAAGCTCGCAAGAGCAATAGAGCAACAGGTAAAGAAGGAGTACATGCGAGAGGATTTGCTAGGGGAGATAGCATGTTTAAATGCAAATGAGCAGTGTCGTGCTGCTATCCTGAGTCTGCCCCTAGAACCTCAACCTACTCTCAAAGACATGTTGCGAATCTGCGAAAAGAAAGTGCCGCTAATGGGTCCGCCAACAGACCACCGTGTGAGGTCGACACCGCGTTCCAACGTTCGTGCTGCTGCTGCTGACGCCGTGGAGGCTCCATCCCGAGACACTCCCGCACCACGGCGACGTTCATTCAAAGCCGATTCCAGCAAAACCTGTCGGTTGTGTAATAAGCCTGGACATTGGTACATGCAGTGCCCGTTTAAGAAAGACTTTCAAAAATTTGTAACAGAAAAGGATGGGAATCAGGGCAGGAAGGAGGGGGGAAACAAAAATCAAAAAAACTAGTGGGTGAGCGCCACTCAACCCAGCACGAAGATAGAAATTGGGTGAAACAAAAAAGAGGGGGGAGTGGGAGAGCGGATAATAAAACTAACAAAGACATTTATTTTACTGATCCAGACGCGACAAGAGTCCCTTCCCAGGACTCACCACCGGACACGACACCCTGCGACAGAGACATCGCAGAACCGATCTTAACTACCACTTCACGGCACGAACCTTTCAAGCTAAAACTGACAGAGCCGCTTCACCTGAGTGACAGCAATTGGCATCTTGTCTCAGTTAACCCTTCCGAACAGGGCTCTTGGACAGAGATTGGACATCAATACATCGTTGTGGGAGATTGTAAGTACACCCCGTTCGAGATCGAAGTCGCTCCAGGGGTCGTCAAGTCTGATCTTGGACGCTTCGTTCTCTGGCTGCACTGCACCCACCCACCAACCTTTCTGCCTAAGGGGCAAATTCTCGCACAGGTTTTTCCCATCGGAAAAACACCCAGAGACTACTACCCGACAGCCTGCCCAGTCACTGCAATAAACAGCAACAAACCAAAAGTAAAGTGCGAGGTTCGGGTGGGTGAGGAGACCTTAAGCATCAAGGGTCTCCTAGACACGGGGGCGGATGTGACGATCATTCCCACAAAAGATTGGCCGTCACATTGGGCCTTGCAAGACGTGGCTGGACACGTCCAGGGTATAGGGGGTTTACAATTGGCAAAGAGATCGCAGAGCGTTGTACAAATTGAGGGGCCAAATGGGCAATTGGCTAATCTTCGCCCATTTGTTTTGGACTATGCGGAACCCTTGCTGGGGAGAGACCTCATGGCCCAGTGGGGGGTCACCATGAACATTCCAGACCCCTCGCAGGATTTTTGGGCGGCGGTCACTGAAGAGCGCCCCATCCAGAAACTGAATTGGAAGACGGATGTACCAGTTTGGGTGGAACAGTGGCCGCTATCTAAACAAAAAATTAAGGCGCTCAATGAGCTCGTGGAAGAGCAGCTAAAAAAAGGACACATCGAAGAGACCACGTCGCCGTGGAACTCTCCAGTCTTTGTCATCCTGAAGGCTGACAAGACTCGTTGGCGGCTCCTCCACGACCTCAGACAAATCAACAATGTCATTGAAGATATGGGATCTCTCCAGCCTGGGATGCCGTCCCCGACAATGCTCCCCCGAGATTGGCAATTGGCTGTTATCGATATAAAAGATGGTTTCTTCCAAATTCCCCTACATCCGGACGATGCCCCACGTTTCGCGTTCTCGGTTCCTACCATCAACCGAGAGGCTCCAAGGAAAAGGTACCATTGGAAAGTTCTTCCACAAGGAATGAAAAACAGTCCTGTCATATGCCAATGGTACGTCTCTTCCTTGCTGTCCCCTGTCCGTGCAGCCGCAGACAAGGCCATTATTCATCACTACATGGATGATGTCCTTGTCTGCGCTCCCAACGATGACCTGCTCGCCCATGCGCTTGGCCTGACAATCGATGCGTTGGTTGCTGCAGGGTTCGAGCTGCAAGAACAAAAAATTCAAAGGATGCCGCCTTGGAAGTATTTGGGTCTCGAAATCAGAAAGCGGACCATTGTGCCGCAAAAATTGGCAATCAAAACAAAAATCAGAACCCTCGCGGATGTCCATCAACTGTGTGGGGCGTTGACCTGGGTGAGGCCCTGGCTAGGCCTGACCACCGAGGACCTAGCACCTCTTTTTGAGTTGTTAAAAGGGGGAGAGGATCTCAGTTCTCCAAGGGTGCTCACCCCGGAGGCGCAGAAAGCCCTGGAAAAGGTCCAGGTCAGCATGTCTACCAGACAGGCAAACAGGTACGATCCTGACCTGCCTTTCAGCTTCATCATCTTAGGAAATCTGCCACACCTACATGGGGTCATTTTCCAATGGGACACGAAGATCACTACCACCTCTAAGAAGGACCGAGGCGGGAGAGATCCTCTCTTGATCATAGAGTGGGTCTTTCTTAGCCATCAAAGGTCCAAAAGAATGACAAAGCCACAAGAGCTGGTGGCTGAGTTAATCCGGAAGGCTAGGACCCGAATTAGGGAATTAGCCGGTTGTGACTTTGAGTGCATTCATTTGCCAATTCGGTTGAAAACGGGCCAAATTACTAAGGCAATGTTGGAACAGCTGCTTCAAGAAAACGAAGCATTGCAGTTTGCTCTGGATTCTTACACAGGACAAATTTCAATTCATCGGCCTGCCCACAAAATTTTTAATCAGGGTGCCCAATTCAAATTGGCTTTAAAAAGTATGCAGAGCAGGAAACCTTTGAAAGCTCTGACAGTTTTTACAGACGCGTCTGGAAGATCTCACAAGTCAGTCATGACTTGGAGAGATCCTCAAACTCAGCAGTGGGAGGCAGACATCGCTGAAGTAGAGGGATCACCTCAAGTTGCTGAGTTGGCAGCAGTAGTCCGAGCTTTCGAGAGGTTCTCCGAACCGTTCAATTTAGTTACGGACTCCGCGTACGTTGCGGGCGTGGTATCCAGAGCAGAACACTCCGCACTGCAAGAGGTTCCCAACACTGCCCTCTGTGAGTTGCTCTCGAAACTTGTAAAATTAGTCTCCCACCGAGAGCAACCCTTTTTTGTAATGCACACGAGGTCACACACGGAGTTACCGGGGTTCATCGCTGAAGGTAACAGAAGAGCAGATGCTCTTGCTGCCCCTGCAGAGATGGCCCCCTTGCCGAATATTTTCGAACAGGCAAAACTCAGCCATCAACTGTTCCATCAAAATGCGCCAGGCCTTGTTCGCCGATTTCATATCACTCGGGAACAGGCCAAAGCGATCGTGGCTACATGTCCCAGCTGCCAAAAACATGCACTCCCCACGCTGAGTGCAGGAGTGAACCCCAGAGGGCTGAACAGCTGCGAGGTGTGGCAGACAGACGTGACACACGTGCCTCAGTTCGGCAAACTGAAGTACGTGCACGTCTCGGTAGACACCTTTTCCGGCGCCGTCTACGCCTCCGCCCACGCGGGGGAGAAGTCCTGGGATGCTATAAAGCATCTTATCCAGGCTTTCTCCTTCTTGGGCATCCCGAAGGCCCTGAAAACCGATAACGGGCCCGCTTACCGTTCCAAGGAGTTCAGCAGCTTCCTGCAGCAATGGGGAGTGGAACACAAAACAGGCATCCCCCACTCCCCGACAGGTCAAGCCGTGGTGGAAAGGACCCACCGAGAAATCAAAAGAGTCCTAGAGCAGCAACAACAGATTTTGAAGATAGAGCCAGCCGCAATCCGCCTGTCCAAGGCTCTGTTCACGCTCAATTTCTTAAATTGTTCGTTCGAGACAATGAATCCGCCAATTGTCCGTCACTTCGGAGGAAGCAACCAGCTAGCTCTGAAAGCCAAGCCGGCGGTTCTAATAAAGGATCCAGAGACTGGAGGGACAGAGGGGCCACATGAACTAATCGCCTGGGGGCGAGGATACTCCTGTGTGTCCACCCCCACAGGTGTGAGATGGCTTCCCTCCAAGTATGTGAAACCTTATGTACCGAAAGTCTCTGGTCAGAAGGGTCAAAAGTCGCAGGTGTCAGTCGCGGCCTGGAGGAGAAAAAGAAGGGAAAAAGCGTCTTGGGAAGAACCTTTCCTACCCCTACCTCAGTGGTTTTAAACTAATTATGTTGTTGTTTTAAGTTTGTTACAGTGACTCCGAGTCCTGCCCAGATGAAAACCCTTGAGACTGACAACTACCTCACATGGCTCCTGCTGACCAGCCTCCTGGCTCCGACCGTGTGTTGGATCGTTCCTCAGCCAAAAGCGAACGTGTGGACCACCCTAGCAAAGTCGATGGGCCAAGACCACATCTGCCTGTCGTCAGCCTCTGCCGCTAACCCGATGGCGACTTGCCTCGTGGGGATCCCACTTAAACATAATGAATTCCCATCCTCCCTGGTAAATATCCCAGCTGAACGAAGAGTAAGATCGCCAGTCCAAAACCCCCTTGCCCTCTGGAAGGATTGGATCCCTAACCTGTCCCAGTCCACAGATGAGCCTCAGGAGCTGGAACTCCTCGGCTCATCTGCAGCCGTATATTGTCTTCAGTTTGTTTTTACTCCCCCAAAAAAACAAGACAAATTATTTTCCTCAGTAATACAGATTAAAGAGGTCTATCAAGCCAGAAAGTGGTGTGAGTGGATTACTCATGTGAAGATGGCCTCCACAGTTAATTATAAACCCCTGTCCCTTCCTAAAGGAATCTTCCTAATTTGTGGCGATCGGGCTTGGCCAGGCATCCCCTCTCGTCTGATCGGAAGCCCTTGCACGCTAGGTCGGTTGGGCCTCTTCACCCCAAACAAAACCCAAATTATGGATTGGCAAAAGAAAAATATTTCCACTGAATTGGCTGTCCAAAAAAGGGACCTTACCAGTCTCGACCCGGATTGCAATTCGGAAATCATCCACTGGTCCAGGGCGAAGGCGACTGCCGTCACAGTTTTTCTACCCTGGATCTCAGTGGCCAAAAGTTTAGGCGAATTGGCACGACTGGAATGCTGGGTGGCTAAGCAGGCAAATCTAACTTCCAACGCCATAGCTGACCTCCTATCAGACGAGGAGATAACGAGGCAAGCGACCCTGCAGAATCGGGCGGCAATCGACTACCTGCTCCTCCTACACGGACACCAGTGCGAGGAGTTTGAGGGGCTGTGTTGCTTCAATTTATCATCCAAGGCTGAGGACGTCCACAAAACCATCCAAAAGATGAGAGACATGGTTGGAGAAATTAAGAGAGAAACAGAGGACTGGTTGAGCGGACTGTTCAAGAACTGGGGACTCTCTGGGTGGGCCGGGTCACTGGTCAAAACAGGACTGATCATTTTAGTCATCATTATTATCGTTTTAATTGCATTTACAATTATTCGCCGTATGATTTATAAATTAATTGCAAACATCACTACCTCCCCAGAGGTAAACCATGTAATTGTACCAACCGCCCCAGAAGAAGACGACTACGCTATGTGGTCCATGCCACAAACTTGCCCAGAAGACGATTACATGGACACAGAATACCTCCCACCTACAACCCAATCTACCTCATTCTATTAAAAAGAAAAGGGGGAGATGTAGTGGTGTGTTAAAGTTTTAAGTTCATGATGTTGGTTTATTCCATTTGTACCCCTTTGTTTGATTACTGTTGGTTTAACCCTAATTGTCAATCTCCTGCTCCCTACCCCCGAGGACCTGTCTGTCTACTCGGGGCCTCTCCCAGAATCTGGAAAGTTCTGGGAGAGGTGTCGAGTGATAGGACAAGATCCGAGGAAGTCCACCCCTCCGGACTGAGATTGGTTTTCGGAGGAATCCGTCAACCTGTTAACCACTCCCTGTTCGTTCCCCATTGGTTCCTTCCCAGTTACCTCCCTTGTCTCCTCCCCTGGATAAAACCAGCCTGCACAGGGTAGACTGCGCTCTGCCGAGGCAGCTCTCCCTGGGGTGAGGCAGTCCCTTACTGATCCTCAATAAAACTCCTGTGGAACCCCTCGACGGAGTCCTCTTTCTTCCCTCGCTGCGGTCGTGATCTCCATCAGGCGGCTGGGCTGACAAGAGCCCACAGGATCAGCTCGGTTGGCCAGCCTACTGAGCTGTACCTTCTGCTTGAAACTGTCGCCAGGGCTAGCCGGGGACAGGCAGAGTCTCTAGCCCCGAGGCTGAGAGCTGAGGCCATCAGGCGCAGCTTCACCAGGCTAAGCCAGCCCCATCCCTCAGCCTTTCCTTGAGGGAACAAGTACTCCAGTCCCAACCAGCCTGGGAGCCCCTCACTGAACTCACTCCAGTTTGTCTGTGTGTCTCAAACCATTGTGTTCTCTGCCCACCAAGGATTCCTGCTACCAGCACCAACACTCCATATCCTGACCAATTAAATTTCAAACAACTGTGACGCCACAATAACATTTCAACAACACAAGTCTCTTGTAAAATGGAGAGAGACTTTTTTCTCTTCTGTGTTTGAAGAAAAGCACAATAATTCTAGTCCTAATTGTATTCATTTTCTTCCTGATGGTTTTTGGAGCAACCTTGAAATATTTGCAAATGCTAATGAAGTTAATATTTGTTTTGATATTTTAGATGATAGCTTTGCAACCTAAATGTGCTCTGATCCAGAAGTTGCTCTTTCCCTCTATTACACATAATTGCATATTACTTTGCATTCATGGCAAATTTGAATAAGAATATTTTAGTAAACGAAGATGAAGATTAAGGCATGTAAATAATATTCTCCCCAAAGTAAAACACCACACATATCAGTGCAGTTGCAGAGAGATAAATACTGTACGGCCAGTGAACAGTGAGATTAATTCACTTAAGTTTGGCAAAATACTGTTAGATATTGGAAAAGTGCTATTTCTACTTATTTAATTTATGTAATTTTATTAATAAATATACCATTCTTGGAAATTACATCAAAAACCATAAAAGCATAAAACAATTTCCCTGCTTTTTTCATGGCTGGGAATTGAGTGTGGCCATGTCTATGCTGAAAGTTTTTACTTATCTATTTACCAACTTTTGGGCTGTACAGTCTGAAAAACTGGAGAAGAAAAAGCTCTTCTACTAGGGACAAGATCTTCTGAACTTTGCCAGGAAGAATTCAGAAAATGAAGGAGCAGAGGCAGGTGAATACAGCAAGTGAGCTAAGAGTCTCTGGAGTCCTGCTTGCTGATGACAGGAAGCAGAAGGCTGGTGATGGCAGGGAGCCAAGCCAGCCTTCCCTAACCAAGATCTCCAGGGTTGAATGTACTCTGTGTTACCTGCCCAAGTGCTCCCTGCTTTGGTGGTTCAGGGTGGAAAAGCACTTCCCATCCTGTCCCAAGATAAAATCAAAACAAAGGTCTCACAAGGAGGAGGTCAGCAGCAACCAAAGTGCAGTTTCTTCCATCACTCTAGGGCATCCCAGCAGCTGCACTGAGATAATAGAAGGAAAACTTGGAGGCTTCCTGGATCCACCATGCATATCTGTGCAGGGCTGAGCTACAGGTGCACTAAAATTGTGATGTATTGTTGATCTGGCAAAATTTTGTGTGGTTTAGGAGGACTTCATAAACATAAAGAAATCAAGCATAGACATTCATTATCATATTTTTACACAAACTGTAATAAAAGACTCTAAACCACAATTTTTCTGTTTACAAGGTACTAGAAAATAGACAAAATCAATACATAAAAGTTAAATATATTCTCTATTTTTTACAATTGTAACATTATTTAAATATAAGCACACTCACATGGGAGGCTGTAGTAACCATTCTCTAAAGTGTTGGGTTTTTTTTTAAATTGCATTCCTTCTCAGTTTTTGATTGTGCAATATAAAAATTTCTATTAAACAACTTATTACAATATGAATCGTGTCCAGCTGTATTTATGCAGCTTGAAAATGAAATTTTTTGACTGGGTTCTCTTTTTAGGATTAGAAAAGAGTGCTTTCAATGACAGCTCTGCTATCTAATCTATTCTATTTCTGTTTGCCTTTCTTTTTGGCTTTTTTTATACCTGTGTACACCAGAGAGCTATATCAGAAAATATTATGACATTTGCAATAATGTTTTCAAAGAAAACGAATTCCTATGAGACAGATATTAAATGTGTTGTAAATATTGGTAACAAAAGCAATATGTGTGCTACTCAAAGTGAGGTTCTCATTGGGCAATGTATGTCAAATGTACTGCACTTGAGTTAAAAGAGATGGACTTGTGCCATTCATCAGTGAAATATTTTAAAATTACCTACTCTTAAGAGTCTGGAAATTGTCTAAGCAAGGAAAAAAGAAATCATGTCTGATAAAATCATAAATGTTTTCTCCATCATTGCTGAAACTCTAATTTTCTTGTTTATTGCTTGAGTTGATAAAACAAATAAAAGGAATCTAGGAGAGATTTCTTTAATATGCAAAATGAATTTCAATGTTCTGTCCCGCTGGTATTTTTATGGAAAACCTGACTAGATGCTACACATGGAACAGAAAAATCTGCATTTAGATGGAAATATTATGAAATGCATGATATGGTACAAAGTAAGTCTTTTAATGGAGATAGCAAAGTGTTGCATTACATGGTTGAGTGGAAAGACAGCATGCATACAGGCTTTTATGTCCAGCTGCCCTGATTTGCCCAAGAAAGCTTACTATTTGAATTTAAACCTAATACCAGGGAAGAAAAAAACAGTCTTAAAAATATTTAGCAGAGAAATTAATAGTTCTTTTATCAAGTAGAATATTAAGATCTGTGTGAGTCACCACAGGAAAAAAATGATGTTTTGAACTTGCATGTCAATTTTTCAAAGGCTCCTTAAGTGTTTTACAATCAAGAATTAATTAAGCCTTTCAGTACTTCCTGTTACATAGATAAAATGGTGTAATGAAGATTAAATTTATACCCATAGGTTTCAACAACTCTTTTAACATCATCATGATAGCTGGTTCAGTTTCCCTAGAGATGTGTTTATGCAATTTCTCTTTTAGTTTGGTTTTGTTAATATAAATAAAACAAAGAATACATAATGCAGTTTGGGCAAAATGGTGATTTATCACTATGAGTTATTGATTTTTATCAAAGATCACAACGTATCTGAGGATCCAACATTTTTAAGGTCTCAAATTCCATCACTGTTGTGATGATGTGGAACCACAGCTGTAACTTCTGTCAATGGATGGAGATCTTATTCTAGTTAGAAATTTTGTCCACAATTATATATTCTTGCTGAAAATTTTAAGAGGATAGTCAAAAGTGGAGCAACAATAAATAAAGCAAATAATTTTTAAATATAGGAAAATATTGAAATTTTAGGTGGTAGTTTTACATATGTATTTCCACAAATTACGCATGGGTTTTTTTTTTTTTAAATGTCAGTTTAGGATTGTTCTACTACACAAAAAGGATTTTGTAACCGAGGTTGTGATCTCTTTTTTGATTGTAAAATAGCTTCCATAGCAGAACCATGCTTCTGACTGTACTGTGTGTAGCATTGTGCTGGAGTACACTCTTATCAGCTTATTAATATTTTCTTTAAGACATTTTCCTGCTAGGAGGGGAACATTAAAAAAAAAAACTGAGAAAGTTAGTAATGAAATAAATTTATATGTTTACTGAATATTTTAAAGCTTTAAAAGCACATTTTTATGTATATTTGACTCAATGTTTTCTCTATATTGCAAATGCCTTTTTATTAGAAATTCTTCAAAACAAAGGAAAAGTCAAAATTTATCCTTCCACGTGAACAACATTCAAGCCTTACTAGAAAATCTGAGCTCTAATACAATGAAAACATTATGTTGTAGGACTATTAATACAAACAAACCACTGGGGAATCATTTGTAATTCTGCATTTTTTAGTGGAAGGAAATAGTGAAATCCCCTCATACGTCCAGAGAAATGAAAATACTAGCTTTGTTCTCACAAGCACACTTCTTTTTTTCTCCATAGCTTTTCTTCTTGTCCTACTGGTGCTTAACCCATTAACAGCCTTGAATATTCATGCCAGACTCCTCCCTCATGTTACTGTGGTAACGTTGGAAAGGGGATACATTTCCTTCCATAACTTTTATTGAAATGACAAAGAGTGACCTTGGAGTGTTTCTGTACATCCTAGTGTTCCTTCTATAACACTTAAAATAATGGGGACACACTATGGTGGTGTGGCCTCAGGCGTGCTGAGGGAGCTGTAACTCTCTGGGGGTTAATGGATGACTGTTTTTAGTTGAGTAATCAAATATAATACTGTGCTGCAGAACTCCTAGCAAGGCACATACATGCAGACTAATGGCTATTACTCTAATATGCTTTCAACCTTGAAGACACTTTAAAGACGTTGCTTGTCACTTCAATTGTTATATTGTTGCATTCTAAGAATTACATTTCAATTTTCTTTGACATGTTTTGGTGAAACAGAAAACAATTCTGACTATTTTCTTATTCAAACAAAGAACTGCTCCAATCAAATCTTCAAATGCAATGTTACTGTTAAAAAAGAATGTTAATAAGCAGAAATATGAGCTGAAAGATCACATTAGCATTAATATGAAAGCCAATACAAATTAAAACTTTAAAAAATCCCCATATTTTGTCATATTCACTGTGAAATAAATTAGTCTGTATGTTTTCAGTAGGATCCTGTTGAAAATATTTAGCCAGGTTCCAGGTAAGAACTTCCCAGAGATTAAGCTGAGAGGAGGAGAATGTAAGAAAAACATCAACCTTTTTAGGTCTATTTTGAAATAGCCAATTAAGGAAGATAATCAGATGCTGTATTTAGATTCCCTTTATCACAGGGCTACTGGAAAACAGGCCTTTTACCATTTTTAATTTGAATCATTTTGCCATTATAATTTGTTTCCCTCTTTATTTTCATAATTAAATATCTCTGAGGGGTTTTGTTTGTTTCCTTGTTTTTGTAAAACCTTAATTGCTTAGATGCATGTACCACATGAACTGTTGAAAAGGGAATGGAGAGGGAGTCATAAAGAAGGCTAAAGCCAGGTAGCTCTTCTCCCAGAAAAATTATGACATTGTGACAACCAGTAGGAGTCTACCCGTGCTCATCATTATACATACATACATAGTTCTTTTGCTAAGATTGGAAATATTTTTGTGCAGCTACCATCATTATATACAAATGTGTATATATATTTCCAGGACAGCTGTATTTCAGCACGTTGTAGCCAGCAGACAATAGTTAGAAAAGAATCATCTGACTTCTAGCAGTTCAGTGCAGAGATATTTTTTTGGCTCTCATGGAAGAATGAAGTGCAACCCCTAGACACCCAGAAATTACAATACACCTCCACTCCCCCTGTTGACTCCAGAAGAGAAACAAGAAAGATTAGAGCAATGGAACAGATATGTCAGCTTTGATAAATACTGGTGTTTTCATCATATGAGTCTGTATCCCTATTTACACCATTAAAGCTTTATTCATGTTGTAGAATATATCATTCAGATCATTAATTTCACACTTTTACTTCTCCATTTTCTCCTTAACAGAAGGGATGACCCAAATCTTGTTGGTGTTAAGGGGAATCCAAGGAGAGTTTTCAGTGGGTTTAGAGCAAGGATCCTAAATGACTAGTGGTTTTGCTTGTGTCATTTGCCTTATATGATTTATGATACTTTGTAATGAACAGCTCTTCAGCTAAGAAACTTTAGATGTACAAAGATGATTTATTTTCTTCCAGGACAAGAAGAAGAAAAAAAAAAATAATGTTATGGTTACATTACCATAATCAGATTCCTGGAGGTACATTATATTGAGACCTTCTGGTATCTTTCATTATCTTTGTGATCTAATATGAAATACCTCTTTTAAATCTTCAAGTTTATTGGTGATGAAGAAAGCCTCTTGGTATAACAACCCAATAAGATGCTCCACTAAACTCAATCATTAAACCTGTTTCATTATATTCCCTATTCCTTCAACTACAGGAATCCAATAATAACTGAGACTTGGAAACTCAGCATTCTTTGATGGACTAATGATTGATAATTTTTCATGTTAATATTGGCAGTCTAAGACTGCAAGAATGCATTACTATTATTCATGTTCACAATCTGTCATAATATCCAAAGCAAACTTGCTCTGCTTTCTTCTGTTTAATAGGCTGTAAGGTATTGAACAGGACTTACAGCATGATCATTTCCATGACTGATGTATTTCATCTAAATAGCATACATTTGTCCTGCAGTCAGTGTTGCAGTTTTGAATGCTTTGCAAGGAAACCTGACATTCCACAAATCCATCATCTGGATTCTTGGATTGCATGAGTATGTCAGAAACCACAGCCATAACAGGGGAAATCAAATGTGCTTACACAGAGCAAAATGTGGTACTTTTTTTTTTTTTTAATGCGAGGAAGTGAAATTAAAGATTTCTTTTAAAGTTTTTAGTGTAAGTAATGAACAAATTATTGATATCCAAAACTGCTAAACCAACTTCTTTACTGTGAGGGAATGCATAGAAATGTAAAGATGTTTTAAACAAGATTGTGGTTACGTTTTAATATCTGGCAAAATATTTAGTTACTTCTGTAGAGAAGAACTTCTGTGAATTCACAGCATGCTATATATTTCCATAAACACTCAGAGTAATTTAATTTTTTTTTACTATAAACACAAAAATTACACTCCACTCTCTTCTTCTTAAGTTTTTGAAATCACTGCTAAGTTTAAAGAAGTTTGATTGCAATGGTGAATTGATGAATGACCTATATTTTGTATAGTCTGATTAATTTGCTTTTCAAGAAAATTATAATTGAATTCAACCTGTTAGTCTTTGTGAAAACAGTTCTGAATATGAAAAAAGTTTATTTAGTCAATTTGCTAGAACAGGTGAATATTTCCATGAATTCTTCTAGATGAGAAAAATTTTTAGATTTTCCCTTTGTATGCACTTCTAATATGTAAGATAATGAAATTTACTTTCACCTTATGAAGCAACAAGGCTGAATTCAAGGCTGTTCAAAACCCTGAAGACCTGTGTATGTGTATGTATATGAGTGTGTGCATGTGCATGTACAAAGTTCTACTAAAATATTAATAATTTTAAAACTTGCATGAGGAAAGAGCTTGTTGGGGTTTTTTTATATGTATGTATCACTTGTTCAAATGAAAAACTAAAATATTTGGGTGATTAAAAATTTAAATATGCTAACTGATTTTTAACTTTTATTCTTGACTCAAATTAATGAAAAAAGCTTTCTATTAAAAGTAGTTTTGAAAAGCGAGTGTATATAGCAGTGGTTGTGTCTTTTTTTCCCCTCCTCATACCTCTATTTTTCACTAATTCTTTGTTTAATATGAAAGAAGTAATTTTAACTTATAAGAATTTATTGATTCAAAATAAAGCAAAACAATACTGAGTACATTCTACAGCTCCAGAATCAATATTTGCAAGTCATGTCTGGGTACTTCTATGTATGATTCTTTTTCACTTTCACTAGTAGTGGAGATGCAGTGGTGACCTATTTATTTCAAAGATATTTTGTGTTTTGTTCCTTGAAATACTGTGCAAATGTTATTAGGAACCTACAATCTGTTTATGAGGTGTACAAAAGATTTCACAGAAAATGTGGTGAAGCCTTTTAACACTAATTCTAATGAAGTTTCATATGGTCAAGATATGAGTATTACAAGAGCTACAGAACTAAAATGATTTTTTAAGATGGAGCAGAGAAGTATGTGAGATCACCATTATATATTTATCAGAATACTATGTATAATCATACATCTATAATGTGCCATCAGTATAGTGCATAACACAAGACAATACTTTTTCATAAATCATCCAATATTTTTGAAATTCTTAAACTAAGAATTTCTACTAAAAGATTAAAGTTCCTTTATTTTTTGATAATGAAACTCTGTGCATTGTTCATTAAAAAAGAAAATATATTTCTAAATAATATTAAAATATGAAATATAGTTCCGTTTGTTGAAATAGTGAAGCTCAGCTGTATTAGCTAAGCACTGTAAAGAATTACTTGCTATATTCTCATTTCTCATCCTCTTTCATACAAAATTTTACTTATTAAAACTATTAAAAATGCATGCACATTTCAGTCATATTTAATTAGTCATCCTACACTACTTGCAGGTAATTTAAATGCATGTTCTTCATCTTCAGGCCTCTCAAAAAAAAGTCCACGGAATTTCTTCACTTTAGATGTATAAATACATTAGAAGAGTTTGAGCTTCATTTCTTTAGCAAGATAGAGATAAACCCCATATAACTTGGCACGTAATTAAGTACTTCACTAAATCACTACCTCAACTGCCAAAAAAAATGGACCTTCAATGTGAACTTGAAAACTACACATATATCAGTTCCCTGTGCAAGGTTTGTTTTGCAGCACAAATCTAATTTAAACCCAATTTGTATCCAGATGTAATCAAAAAGAAATTTAATTTCTCCCACTTCAATTCTATTGGAATCTTTTTCAATCCACTCTGTGGACTCAAAATTAAGATTTAGGGTTGTGCTTGTTTGCTTTTAAGTCTGCTTGTCTATTTATTTTTAAAGCAATTTTTTAAAAAGTGTTTTATGTCTATTTAGGGTCTACCTGCATTTTTCTGTCTTGTTCTGGACTTCATCCAGGAAATAAATGTCAAATACAGGTTAAAAAATATTTTTTTCCTTTCTGATGTTTTCGTTGACATTATAGCCTAGACACAGATGTCAGACTGTCCCCTCATAAAGGAATACCCATCTTTGCCCTCTCACTCCTACTCTCAGTCAGCAGTCCTGACCTAATTTTCAAATCTCTGGCTGCCATGACCAGAATGTTCAGTGTCAATTTTATAAAGCTTGCTTTAGCATTGACTGAATCCATTAGCAACAGAATATTTTCTAATAGTAAAGAAAACCAATCAAACAACAAAAATAATCAGTTCCAAGATTTTGCCTTTGTGTAGGAGCAGGATAAAGATGTTTAAAACTGTGGAAGAACATTCACATGAAGGAAGATGGACTCATCAAAATAGAAAATCTATTGATTTTCCAAGTACCCTAAGAACTAGGGAAAAAATGAATGTTCTTATACATATATGTGTCAGATATCAGGTTCCAATACTCCCAACAATATGGGCACATCTACACTAAATTTACACACGTGCATTTAGTTAAACTGTGAAACTGTTCACTATAGGCAATCTTAGATGCTTAAATTTACCTTCAGAAAGGAGTTGACCCTAAGATATTTCCTCTGCAACACAAAGCCGCTGGTATGTACATCACTGCATGCTTCCTAGGATTTATACTCTTCATTAATCTTTTGCTGCTGGTCATAGCTAAAGATCAAACCTTTGGGCCTTTTGTCAAACCACAATTGTCTTAACTTGGGAAACTGCTATGGTACTCTTCTGGTCCTACTCTGAGGAGTTTAAATTATAAGAAATACAATTCCAAGTATTACTTGGCAAGAAAATCTTTGTTGATTTAATTACTCATCAGAAAACATAATCTTTGATGTGCTTTGTAATTATTAAGATGAGTTCTGGATTTATACACTTTTCTAATTATTCTCATGTAAATACCCAACTATTTAAAAAATATAATGAATGCTGAGGTAAGCAGAAAAAAAGGAATGTGTTTTGGCAACTGTGTTGACTATGACCCTCTTTTCATACAATAACATAAATTTGCTCTCACTGTGGGTCTTGTCTCTTCTGGTTCAGCTAGACTTCTGATACATCTCTGGACCCAGGTTCTTCTGTTCAAGACAAATATTTGTGAATAATAATATCAGAAGATTTCAAGTTAAAGGTCACTAATGACAGTACTTTGCACTCATGGTAAGTCTTAAGAGACTTCTTGCTGTGAAAGCATGAGATAAATACTTAGATCCATTTAAATAGATTTCAGTGAATTAAGATTTCTAAAGCAAAGAAAGGGTAAGATAAAGATTAGGGCAATCCAGAAGGAAAATTTGCTCATATTATATGAGCTAGATTAGCACAAACGCTGGAGACATGCTGCTTAGTTGTGGATGGATCATCTCCACAAAGACATGAAGGATTTAATGCCCTCCTGCCCCCTCAATCTTCTGCTGATTATGGAAAATTTCCTCTCTTGTAAACCTCATGCATTTCTCCATTCCATGGAAACAAAAGTTCCTAAGAGATATCCTGTCTTGAATTTTGTAAGGGTTTTGGATGAAGGAAGTTTCACCCACATTGTTCCACTAGTGCATTTGTATTTCAAAGGTAGAAGTGACTACTCCATCTACTCCAATTTTGTCAATTCTTCCCATGGATTACAAAAACATAACTTTATAGAAAATCTCCTGTTGAACATTGTTTATTAGTACATGTATATTTAGAATCTATGTTACAATGTTGTTTCAAAAAAAGGGGAAAATAAAAACAAAGCATTAACAACTTACTAAGCTTACTAAGTGGAATTGCCAAAAGACTCCAAAAAAGATGGCTACTTTTCTGAGTGAAACCAAGATAGATAAGTTTCCTGGTAAAAGTCTAGGAACTTTAGAAACTAGGTCAATGCTCTGATTGTCTGAAAAACTCAGTTGATATCCTGGACTAAATGTGATTTTCTCAGATTCTTCATGTAAACCTTGTAATTTTAGTTGATTACTTGCTATATTCATTTGATGATTTGATAATTTCACATATTGATTTATTGAATCAATTTTAATCATGTTCTTGATTGGATCATTGTATCTTTTCATCCTTAATTAGCTTTGTAAAGTCATAAATTAGTTCACTAAAATGCTTGCTTGAGTATATATCTGCTTATTCATCTTTTAAAAAATAAAATCTGTAAAAAATACAGCCATTGTGTTCATTCAATCACATTGCACCTTGTGTCATCGACTCTGAGGATGAAGTTAATTTTAATTAAGAAATCAACGAACCCATTCTCCTATGCTGGAAAATCACTACATAAGAAACCCTTGGTTTTATTATATTTGTGGCTTCCTATATCATGGATTATGTTGCAAGTAGGTAAATAATTTCCCGAAAATCTCGGAAATTAAAATAATTTTAGTACTTATCTGACTGAAATAATATTAAACTCTTCTGGTATGAGCAAAAGAGAGACTTCCCAAGTAACAAAAGGAAAACAACAAAAAACAACACCGCCCAGAAAGTAACCCAAGAAACAGATTATAACCAACTTCACTTGCTGTGCAGCTAGAGGTAACAAGGTCATCAACTTATCTATTATTTACTACTTCTTCAAAATTACAGAAATCTGTATAATACAAGTTGTTGTTTCCAAAAGTACTGTGTGAATGTTGCTGCTGTACAACGGTTTCTTATCCCACAGGCACCAGAAACAAATATTTTATGTAGAACCATTCAGATTATTTTGTGAAAAATCAGTTGTAAATGCTAATCAAATGTGAAATATTCACAGAATGTAACAATGGTAATAACGTTTCAAAATGAATACAGATTTTTTTAGAAACCATTTGAATAAAGGAATTTTTTCAATTTATTTAAAAAAAACCTTAAACTTTTAATTTATGTAGTAGAAAAATTTTGAGTTAGATTATTAATAAACCATAGCCATAATTTAATTTTAAGACTTACTAATCTCTGCTTTTATGCACAACTAACAAAGCATTTAGAATATTTGCGGATCAAAACCACCAGAAATACACTGTACTAATATCCTTTTCTTTTCAGTTCTTTAATTTGTGTTTAATATCAAATAACAATAATTTATTGTAAGAAAAAAGTGATCATGTTTTGGAAAGTAAAATAGCATGTGGGGAAACTTGTACAGAAACAGTATTCTCCGAGAGATAAAGATGAAATCCCAGTTCCTCCACGATTTTGTTTACTGTTCTAACTTTAAAATTGCTTTCCCTGCAGATCTGCACTACTATGCGTTTCCTTACAATTTTGACTTATAAATAAGGTGAAGTCTTACTGAATTGATCCTAGATAAGTTCACAGCAAAACCCATAAGTTTAGACCCTGGCACAAGAAGAAGGCTTGTAGTGAAAAAGACAACACACACTTCTGTTGCAGAAAAAAGCCTGTAGAATGTGTGTTGATGGCAAAAATGGAATGACATTTCTGCTCAGAATGAGTTTTACATTATAGATGAGGTGAATAAATAAAGATATATTTATCCATATTAATCCACTAATTCTTTATTTTAGGAAATACCTTTGTCTGCATTTCTTAACCTGTAAATATTTTGTAGTGCATTAAAAATGGCTTGAATGTTAATTTTTACGTTTCTGTCATAAGATCCAAGAGCTGATGCCTTCAATGACTTAGAAGTGCTTTTCCCACTTTCTTAACAGTGAGTGATTTTACAATGGACTATTTTGTTCTCACCCAAGTATCTCAGAAATTACTTTTGACATGGATCGCTTTGCAATACATTTAATATTAGCCATTTGACCTTTACAGAACAATCAAGTTTTAAGTATTTAATTAGAATTCTCCTTGTGCCTAAGAAGTTATTCCTGCTAAAATCCAAATTTAATACTTCTCTTGAAAAGAAGGAATATTTTCACAAATGTTGGGTTGTCACATATTTCAAAGTTTCAGAACGTCTCTCTCAAGTTTCTCTGCCCACTTCTTACTAGGTGACTTCTTTCAGTGTAAGGATAGCACATTTGATTTTAATTCTGAATTTTTTAATTCCTGTTGCTTTTACATATCCTTCATTATTCCTATGGAAAAATCTATTCAAATGTTTATAATCTTCTGCATCTGAAACATTTCATGATATATCAAATATTTTCCATAACTTTTGAAAGCACCTTTAAAATATTTCCCAGTGTTCTCAAGTAGTATATCACAATCATGCCATGAACTTGAAGAAAATAAAATCTTCTTAAAATTAATGGAATCAGTGGAAATAGAACATCTCAACCATACTACAAAAATTCCCATTGAACAGATCCAGAGGGAATTCTTAGAGAAATATTTTAATGAAAAAAGTGTTAAATTTTATTGGCAATTAAAAAAACTGAAACCCATAATTTCTCTTGAAATGCAAGCTTTTGATAGTGAAAGGGTGTCAAAGATTTCTGACTTTCTCTTCCTATGATGCATCAAATTGCAATTTTCCAAAATTAAGACTCTAAAGTTATCACTCATCATCTCTTGTCCACTCAAAAATGTTAGATTTTTAAAATTAAGGTGTTCATAGCACCAAGAATTGCATAGCATTTTATGATGTTTTTGTGCCAGTCACTGCCCACATACATGCAGACAGCCAACAGTAGCAGCTTGCATTCTAAATAAACCATGAGGGCAAATATTTTTCTTTTCACTTATCCTTTGCAAACACTATTGACAATTTAGGGAATTAAGTAGATGTTTATGGTATTTGAAGATATAATTGCACTATTTAACATTCAACAGAAAGCAGCTGCCATTACTCCTGAGGGAAAACCAATCATAGGTATGATTATAAAGAAGCAGTGAGAACTGAGTTAATTGAAAAACAGGAGGACTTGTAGGTAAGAGCAGGGAAAAAATGTAATAAACTAGTTTTCCTGAGACTTCACAAAGAATGAATCTAAAGAAATCAGTATATACTCTAAGTTATGTATTTCCAGTATGAAATCTATAGGAGAAAATACTATCCCCTTACACTTCCCAAAGAAATCTCAACAAAGGTTATTTAGACAAGCTGGAAATCTGCAAGGTGTCCCTGACATCCAGCTTTTCAGCGTGTCGTGTGTACTGGAACCCTGTTTCCACCATGAAGGAGGAGAGTTATGTTGAGAGTGTGCTGCGAAAGAGCGCCCCACGTATACGGTATCTTCTGAAGAGTCAGCAGATTGTAGGAAATGTACCTCCAGTAGTATTTATAAAAGACAAAGAAGCTGCAGCTGTAAAAGAGGTCGAGGACTTACTGGCAATTGCTGATTTTGGACCTCCAGAAGAAGAAGAAACATCTCAAAAGGATTCAAGTAAACTCTTCCCTTCAACAACTCAATCTTCAGATTTACCCATGCGGTCTAATCTGTTTGGTATTGATCATGAACTGCTGAATAAACAGATAATGGACTATAAAAAAATGAAAGTGTCGAGACATATAGAAAACATTGCCTGGACAGAGGAGGAGAAGCAGCAGCAGCAGCAGCAGCGGCAGCGGCAGCAGCAGCAGTAGCAGCAGAGGCAGCGGAAGCCAAGCAGCAGCACAAGCAGCAGCTGAAGCAGCGGCAGCCAGAAGCAGCTCTGCTCGGGCAGCAAAAGCCCCGCGAGCAAAACAGCGCTGCTAGACATAACAAAAACAGTCCACTGATATGGGATAGAGGCACTGTCAACCCAGAACATTCCACCCCTTATCCCATATAGTGGACGCACAATAAAACTTTCATCTCACTTACTCAAACCTTAGACACTTACACATTTCCATCCGTCTTACTTGCTCAGACTTTTGACACTTGTACATTTCCTTCTGACATATGAGTCTTACCCCACATTCAGATCTCCCTGAGGTACACATCGTGTTGTTCCATCTTTCTGCATTATCCACCAGGTATAACCCGGTCCTTGAGCAGAGACAACTCCACGGATGGGTTTGCCTGTACTCGAGGTAGGGTTGATCCACACTGTCTTTCCCAACAAATCTCTAACATGGGCCACTGGGACTTTATCTCCATCTACTACATTACGGAGCTGAGACTCAGCAGGACCCGCTCGGTTGGTAGAACCTCGGGTGTTGACTAACCAGGTGGCCTTTGCTAAATGCTGCTCCCAGTTCTTTAAGGACCCCCCCACCCAATGCTTTCAGGGTGGTTTTTAACAACCCATTGTACCTCTCCACTTTGCCTGCAGCTGGTGCATGGTAGGGGATATGGTACACCCACTCAATGCCATGCTCCCTAGCCCAGGTTTTAATAAGATTATTTTTAAAAGGAGTCCCATTGTCTGACTCAATTCTCTCGGGCGTACCATGCCTCCAAAGGACCTGCTTTTCAAGGCCCAGGATGGTGTTGCGGGCTGTAGCATGAGACACAGGTTAGGTTTCCAACCATCCCGTGGTGGCTTCTACCATGGTCAGCACATGGCGCTTGCCTTGGCGCGTTTGAGGCAGTGTGATATAATCAATCTGCCAGGCCTCCCCATACTTGTACTTAGACCACCGCCCTCCATACCAGAGGGGCTTCATCCGCTTGGCCTGCTTGATGGCAGCGCACGTCTCACAGTCTCGGATAACTTGAGAAATGCTGTCCATGGTTAGATCCACCCCTTGGTCTCGTGCCCACTTATAGGTGGCATCTCTGCCCTGATGACCTGAGGCATCATGGGCCCATCGAGCTAGGAACAACTCTCCTTTGTGCTGCCAATCTAAGTCTATCTTAGACACCTCTATCTTTGCAGCCTGATCTACTCGCTCGTTGTTCTGGTGTTCCTCATTAGCCCGACTCTTGGGGACATGGGCATCTACATGACGGACTTCACATGTAGTTTCCCTACTCTGGTGGCAATGTCCTTCCACTCATCAGCAGCCCAGATTGGTTTTCCCCTACGCTGCCAGTTGGCCTTTCTCCACCTTTCCAGCCAGCCCCACAGAGCATTAGCTACCATCCACAAATCGGTGTAGAGGTAGAGCTTTGGCCACTTCTCTCTTTCAGCGATGTCCAGAGCCAATTGAACAGCTTTGAGTTTGGCAAGCTGGTTTGACCCACCTTCTCCTTCAGTGGCTTGTACAACTTGTCTCGTGGGGCTCCATATGGCTGCTTTCCACTTCCGGTTCATCCCTACGATGCGGCAGGAACCATCAGTGAAAAGAGCGTAGCGTGCTTCTTCTGCTGGCAGTTGGTTATATGGTGGAGCTTCTTCAGCCCGGGTTACCTGCTCTTGTTCTTCTTCCTCTGTGAGACTGAAATTCTCAGCTTCCGGCCAGTTGGTGATCACTTCCAGAATCCCAGGGCGATTCAGGTTTCCAATACGGGTGCGCTGAGTAAGGAGGGCGATCCATTTGCTCCAGGTGGCGTCAGTGGCGTGATGGGTGGAGGGAACCTTTCCCTTAAACATCCATCCCAGCACTGGTAGTCGGGGTGCCAGGAGGAGCTGTGCTTCCCGGCCAATGCACCAAAAAGTGTATTGGTTTAGGACAAATTAAGGGGAGAATCTCTAAAAGGGAGTCCCCTCAAACAAAGCTCTACCACCCCTCCCCCCCAGCCCGGGGTTGGGAAGGAAATTCTTTGGAGGAGGAAAAAGTGGAAAAAACCGGTTTTATTGACAAATGAACAAAATTCTCCCCACCCCGAGTGGAATGAAAGGCGCAGGATTACTCAGGGGGAGGGCTCCAAGCTTCTTTGGCGGGCTCCGGGTCTTCTCAGACGTCTCAGGTCAGATCAGTTCCAGAGCCGGTCCGGTCTTGGGGGGGGGTGTGGGGAAGGGAAAAAGAGGGGGAAAGAAAGAAAACGGAGAGCAGGCAGCAGCAGAGGCAGCAGCAGCAGCGGCAGCGGCACCGGCAGCAGCAGCAGTAGCAGCAGAGGCAGCGGAAGCCAAGCAGCAGCACAAGCAGCAGCTGAAGCAGCGGCAGCCAGAAGCAGCTCTGCTCGGGCAGCAAAAGCCCCGCGAGCAAAACAGCGCTGCTAGACATAACAAAAACAGTCCACTGATATGGGATAGAGGCACTGTCAACCCAGAACAACAGTGTAACAACAAACAAACAAACAATCAAACAAACCCCAAAAAACAATTGCCTTCAAAACCTTGCAAGACATGGAACCAATTAACATACCAAAAATTTCTCCTTTAACTCCTCTTAGCAAAATAAAGTATTCCCTGAACAAATTTACAGGGAATATGAAGAATATTTCAAACTTCCTTGCTTTTTGTGGTTAAAAATCCAATCCAATCCAATCCAAACCTTCTTCAAATACAGTCTTTAATTGATGTGAAAAAGCATATGAAAATGTCTACCCTTTCATTTATTTTTTACCTTGTAGAATTTTTTAACATATTTATTAGACACATTGATCAGAAGAAATATAACTTCAGCCTTCCCAAATCAGGGTGTTCTCCTTTAGAAATGCCATAAATCCAATCCTTATAACTTTGAAATCTGGTCAACATCCGTTTATTGGCACTTCTACTCACCTTATGGATCCAGCAAAATAGAAAATGGAATGTTTACTATTCAGATGAATGTTGGGTCTTATTTTCCATTACTGTGTTGTAATGTTGTAATGTTTTCCAAAAATTTAAAATCTGTGCACTTATAAATAAATACTGCTTGATTTTTTTTCTTTGTAAGAAGGAAACTGACTCCCTGCCTCTAGAGTGTTAAAAATGAGGTGATATGGGTGAAAAAAAAGAACAAGGTAGTAAGGAAGGTTCAAAACAAATTTTCTTATTTATGACTTCTCTTACCATTTTAGGGCATAGAGACCACAACTTTGATTATTCTTTCTGCTCTAACTGTATATACCACTGCACATGTCAAATTATGCTCTCTGATTGTATGTATGCAGGAATCAGGGTATGGAGTCTCCCAATCTCCATTGTATATTCAAGGCTGGGAGATGATTAAAAAGAGATTACATATGTAATTTCAGTACAGAGATCAAGCCTTAAAAGGCTGTCTTTAATTGGGATCTTCACAAGATCTCCTTAGAAGCAAATCCTCTTCAGAAAGTGGCAGCTTACCTTCTTCATCTGCCACACGTGAACAAGAATGGTTAATTATTATTCTAATATGAATACTTTAACTCAAGTAGTATATTGCATTTGGATACAATATATATGTACAAGAAGTGAGAAAAAAAAACACAGCCTAGAGGTACACACCTTCACTGCACATTAACATCCACCTGTTTCTCTGTTCCTGTGGTGGTTAGGCAGAATAATGCACTCCTGAACTCTCAGTGACGATATAGAGAAAAATAAAGGAAATCCAAGGCTTATAGGATTTACAGGAAATAGCTGAAAGTAAAATCCTTTAAATTATACTAGTTAGACTCTAGATCTGAACAATCAGTGATCTCTAAAAATCTTGTCTTTTGTCAAACATATATCTGTCTGACCTCTGCTTGAAATCCTTTGCTCAGTGATTAGAGATGAAAAAAAGACCTGAGCCAAAGGTTTTTGGTTAAAGAGCCCCAAATGTCGTTACGTTTATTTTTTATTCTAAGGAAGGGATCAATCAGATGATATAAAAGATTCAAAACAATGTTAAAACCCGATAACTATTTTTATTGTTACTGAAGAGCATACCTATTGCAAATTTTCCTTGCTTCTAGCAAGTAAAAGCATGTTTTCAGAGTAGGCATGCAGAGTAAGGCACGCTGAAATCCTAGCTTAACATTTAAAAACTTGTTCTTTTTCAATTAAAGAGAAATGTAACTCTTGAACAGTACTATGAAAACCAATTAAGAGGAGGGTGCATGGTGGGGAGAAAATATGTTCTTCCAGCTAAATAAATTTTTCATTCTGTTTTGCCAGAGATAATCATAGAATCACAGAACAGTTTGGGTTGGAAGAGACTTTAAAGATCATCTTTTTCTAAGCCCCCTGCAAAGGCAAGGGGCAGTTTCTACTAGACCAGGTTGCTCAAAGCCCCATCCAACCTGGCCTTGAACACTGCCAGGGACGGAGCATACACAACTTCTCTGGGCAACCTGTTCCAGTGGCTGATCACTTTCCCAGTAAAGACTTTCTAACCTCTGATCTAAATCTACCCTCTTGCAGTTTAGTGTAATTTTCTTTTCCCCTGTCACTACAATTTGGTGAAAAGTCCCTCTCCAGCTCTCCAGTAGGTCTCTTTTAGGTACTTGAAGGATGCTAAAAGGTCTGCTTGGATTCTTCTCCAGAGTGAACAAAACCAAGTTTCTCAGCCTGTCTCCTTAGGAGAGGTGGTCTAGCCCTCTGATCGTCTTCATGGTCCTTCTCCAGACTTGTCTCTGAGTGCACATTGCTGGATTATGTCCAGCCTCTGAACCGTGAACACCCCTAAGTCCTTCTCCTCAGGGTCACTCACAATTCGTTCATTGCTCAGCCTCTATTTGAGCTTGGAATTGCCCTGACCGAGGTGCAGGACCTTGCACTTGGCCTTGTTTAACTTTAGGAGGTTCACAGAGTCTCACTTCTCAAGCCTGTCAAGGTCCCTCTGGATGACATCCTTTCCCTCCAGCGTGTTGACTGCCCCACTCAGCCCGGTGTCATTGGCAAACTTGGTGAGGATTGTCCATGTCATTGACAAAGACATCAAACAACACTGGTCCCAGAACTAAGTCCACTTGTCATGAGTCAACCCTTGGCCACCGAGCCATTCACTGCAACTCTTTAGTGCAACCATCCAGCCAATTCTTTATGCATTGAATGGTCAATCCATAGATTGCATGTCTCTCCAGTTTAGAGGCAAGGGAGGATGAGTAACTCCTTCCTGTATAGTGCATTATTAAGGGCTTTGTGTGCTGTAAAGACTGAATAGCTGAGACCCTCTTTGCCTAATTCAGAATAAATGAATGTTCTAAAAGTATGATCTTATGTTCTTACTGCTTCAGAATACTGACTTTTCTATTATTATAGTTAGTGTACTCTATTAATTTTACTTCTTGTTACTTATTCTTTAAAGTAAACTTTAGCAATGATTCATTCAGTTTCTGGGTGATTTAAACTACAGAAGTTTGTATATAGGAATGGCAGGCATTAGCTAAAATATAGCTGCTTTTCCATAACAAATTTCAGTTTGGTGATGCTGAATATGATTTATTTCAATCATGTGGAAATTTTGTCTTTGGAAAAACCGTCATTCATCTTAGATACTCATTTCACCACTATTTTCAAATAATCAAAGTGCTGGAAGATGAAAATGCAGAACTATATCACCATAAACTGCCAAATTCTCATAAATCTAGTGTGTATATTTATTGCTCTTCAGCTAATAGATATAAAATACTTTTCTTACAAAAGCTTCTAAAACCTGGAATTGTAGGAATTTGGAGGAAACAATTAAACAGTCTCTATCTCTTTGTTTGCATTTTGAAATGTAAAGATTTTTTTTTTCTTTTCTTCTTATAGTTTTATCTCAGGTTGAGAACTTTTCAGTTAATTTTTTTTTATTGTGGTTTGCTATAACACAGACAAATAGCACAGGAAATTCCAGGATATTAAGAAACATGCTCCTGTATTGAGTGTAGAAGTAATTGCAATTAGCTAGGGAAGGATTACTGCACCTTTAGTCTAACATCCTGAATAAGAAGAAACAAGACAGGATTGTTTACATCCTTTTCCTTCCTGTGTCCTTCCTTCCATGTATTGAAAGAAATATTGCTAGTGGAAAAGAGGAATTGAGGTTAACACCCCTGTTTTATGCCAGTAGCTGTTTTTTAGTTTGGAGTTTTTTATTCCTTTGCATATCAAACTTGAGATGTACTCCAAGCAGTGTAGACACTTCCTAGCCCCTTAGAACCCACGTTGAAGTTCTGGAGGCCTCTCCTAGTCACCCCTTCAGGCTCTTTATTCTGTTCAGAATTGCAATGATCTCTGTTCTAGAAAAATGCTTCGGTGAATCTTGTCGAAAATTATCACTTTTATTTGAAAATCATGATGCAGTCCAGACTACTGAAAATTTACTTTCAGCAATCCAAATTCCCCCTTCATGTGGGAGTCTAAATGAGAGTCAGACCTTGCAGCCAAATGGAAGTCCAATCAATCAGGTTCATTGATCTCCATCCCTAATCACTTCAATGTGTATCAGAAGACAATTTCAGTTAACTGCAAATTTCTGTATTTTCCATATACTTTAGTGTGATTCTAAACAAATGCACATCTATTACAGACATCTTACTCTCTTACTGAATCTCAGGTGTTATGTACAACTCAGTTCTCCAAACGTGGGCATCTAGCGATCTGGTGTCATTTGAGATGTCACCCAGGCATCTGCATGAGACTGACAGATTTAACACAGTCTTTAGAAGACTTGTATTTTTCTTCTTTGGTATCTGAAGGGCAAATTCTGTACACTGAAGAATCTTAGAGTCTTTTTGTTCCCTATTCTAATCATACTTTTGCAGTAATTTATAATGAAATTTTATCATAGTGCTCTTCCCCATTTATTTATTGAAAAGCATTATAGGATTAACTTTTCTGATGTGAAACTAACAAGTTGAAACTAACACAATAAAGAATCTAGCCTTTGTTGTAGTCCCAATGAAATCCCTCTCGTTACCCTCTAAGGTTGTATAAATATTTGGATTCAGATTAATTAACATACATAACTATAGTGTGATCTTCTCCTATGGGAAGCACATAACTAAATTCAGAAGTTATTCACAGAATTTATTTTATTTTTATCCTCATTAGACACAAAATAATAATAAAAAAAGAAGAATATTTATGTTCCTTCTGGTCTTTGCTCCTATCCCAAAAGTGTTAATTTGAAACTGTCATAAGAAGTGTGCAACTGATACTTTTAATGCCTAAGTCTACAATTTACTCAAATTCAAATCTTTCCTACATCCACTGAGGCACATTTCATACATATATTCAAGTGGGGATTCGTAGTCTAAATATCTCATCTAAAGAACTTGATTCATACAATGAAGTAATGAACTGTAGCTAAGAACCTTTACTTAGAAAGGTCAGAGCACTGGAGAATCATGTCAAAGTTGACATTCAGTATTCAACTACATCCTCTGAGGATACTTGTTGGAAAATATTGTACACTAAATGTTAGTGGACTGTTAAAAAATGGAGATTTGGAGGAAGAGAGTCTTTTCAATATCACTTTTTAAAGTTTTTCTGTTTTAAGTAAGATACTCAGCGGGTAACTATGGAAATGAGTGAGATACAGTCTCTCTAATTACTGGCCTTTATTTGGTTTCTAGACCAATGAACAAGTAACGCTTCATGTGCATGAACAGCTTAAACAAAGCAGGCTAAGAATGACTCAGAATAATTTATTGGACGTTTTCCTACGAAGGGAGACATAAAACTTCCATCAGAGAGAGATTTTGAATACTTGCTTCTCACATTCCATGCATGTGCTTGTTGTATTCTCCAGACAAGATTTGTAAGTGGATGCAATAAGAACCAAATGTTAGAGAAGATATAAGGAGCAACTTGAGGTTTGGCGGTGAAGACTTAGCAGCCAAGGTTAGAATGATGACATCTCTGGGGGTGATGTTTCCCTTGTACAAGCACAGCAAGTCAACATCTGTTTTAACCTAGCCTCCTTCTTTCCCATGCCATATACTCCTTCTTTTAAAACATGTTTGAAAGGTCAACACCGCCCTGGACTGCCTTAGGAAAAGCATTGTTAGCACATCAGGAGAGATGATCTTCTCTACTCAGCACTGATGACACAAACCTTGACTGCTGTGCCCAGTCATGGACTTCCAGTGCAAGAGAGTCATGGACAAGCTTCAGGGAGCCCAGCAAAGGCCCGCTAAGGTGAATAAGGCATTGGATCATCTCGTATGAGAAGAGGCTGTGAGAGCTGGGACCGTTGAGCCTGAAGATGAAAGGAACAGACATCTGACAGATGTTTATAAATACCACATTGGAGAAAGTAAAAAGGATTAAGTCAGGCTATTCTTGGTGGTATCCAGCGAAAGGAACAGAAATAACAGGCACAAGAGGAAATACAAAATTTCCTTTAAATAAATAAGTTTTTTTTAAATTGCAAGGACAGTCAAACTCTGGAGCAGGTTGCTCAGAGAAATTGTGGAGCTTCCACTTTGAGAGGTGTCCAGATCTGCACTGGACGTGGCTCTGAGAAGCCTGGTCTCCTTTATGCATAGATTAATTTGTTGTTGCAAAGAACATTTCATTAAAAAGTAGATTTAATTATTGTTTAAATGTACTTTTCTGTTTTTCATCTATACTCAAGAATACACTCTTCTTTGGGAGAAATAAACCTTATTATGGAGTCTGTTTGCAAGATGATTTTTGCAGACAAATTTACAAGACAAAAGGGCTGAATATGAAAGGGTCAGAAAGGACTTTTAAGAGCTTTAAGAACATATGTGAAAAGAATGATGACAATTACTTTTTTTTATTTTAATTATCATCAGGCATTTCTGTGGTCCTCAGCAGTACAGCATGTACTCCAAAAGCACTGATTAATCTTTTTTCATGGCAACCATACAAATGAACCAAATGTTAGACTTTCAATTCACAAATGGGCATTGAAGTCCAAGAAGAGCTCACTGAAGTCAGGAGGATCCTAGCTTTGGTTGGTCAGTTTGAAATGTGCTGTTAAAAATCAGAATAGCAGAATATTCAGCATCCCACTGTAAGTCTCTGGCAGCTGTGAGTTGTCCACAGCTGAGGATGCTGGCAAATGCCAAATCAAGTACTTTCATCTGCAGGTGGATGACATATCCAGAGTGACTATTTGTTTTTTATTTTGGCCAGTGTGATTTTGTCTCAGCTCCCAGGGAAAGAGCTACAATAAATCAGATGACAGGCAAGTGTCTTACCCCACAAATGCCACCTTTGATTTTGTAATTTTTGCAGCTCAGGTTATGTTTGCAGCCTACAGAGAATAAACACGGGAGATCAATGCTGAATTTGAGCATGTCTTTTCTCCTTCCTTATAGCAGACAGCCTTCTCTATGCATTTTTTCCCTTCAAATGAAGTAACGGATTTTATTATGGAACAGCAATGGCCCTAGTTCAGAAAAGATTAGCATTTGCCTAGGTTTAAATTGAATGATCTAATTGAAATCAAGGGGAATATTCATTTGTTTTATGTATTTAATCAGCTAGCTGAAGTGAAGCCTAAATTAATGAATGTGACCTGTGATTCACCAGTCATTTGAATGCTGAGTATGTAATGCCAAGCACAGATTTGCAGGGCAAGACATCAAGGTTTCTGCTTTCATGCTAGTCCCATCTCCCCTGCCGTGGTGCTGGCATCACTCAGTCCACTCTGCACATCCCTGCATTTTCTGGCTCTGCAGAGAATCTCTGGTGCTGTACTGGGAGTCAAAATGGTGCCAACACTGTGACAGGAGAGAAGAGGGGGACAGAGCAGCCTGAAAGCCAGAAGGGCTGTGGATATTGTGTTTCTGCCAGCTGCAGGTTAACTCCCCCTATAGCAATACCCCATTGTGACTGGGGCTATGGGGCACAGCCTGGGCTCCATGGAGGCTCCCTGGAGGATGAGCCAGCAAGTCACTGCACCTGTAGTGGGGCTCCAGTCACCATTTATGTCATGGCTGCATTCATCCTTCAAATCACAAAATTTACTTCTAAAGAATTGAATTTAGTATCAGAGAAGTAATTTTCACACTAGAGTAGAGAGTGATTAGGAACTTGTGTACAGTTTTCTGCAGCTCAGCACAAATCAGCCAGACCCATGATACTCATAAGCATCAAATAGCAACCATAAAAAAAATTAAAACACTCTGCTGACATCCAGGACTTCTTGCTCTATAATATTTTAGATTTGACCTGCAGCTCTATTGTTTTCACTCATTTAAGAGGTCCCTTAGAGCTCAGAGAAATACAGTGAGGTAAAGAGGAAGGTGAGCATTTATTGGAAGCTAGACATGTCCTACTTCTGAAATCCTTTTTCTTACATACCTTGAAAAAATCAGGCCCTGCCATGTATCTTAATCCAATAGCAGGAGGCTATGAAAGCCAGGATGCTTAAACCAATTTTGCTGTTAGCAGCAGTCTAATTTTAAGGCTTATGAAACTAAGTCCTTCCAAGCAGATTTTGATAACTTGACTGTTTATGAAAAGCAACATAACACCTAAATTCCTATCAGCAGAACTGGTATGTTCTTTATCTTGAAATCCACTTTTGGTATTGAACATGAAATGTATTTGAAACCTGTTTTAAAGTTCAGATGCCAGAGATGTTTTAAAAAACTGATCATTTTTGGAAGATTTTATGAAAGATTGATTTTTCCAAACTTCTAGGTACTTTACCATTACAGTGATTTTTAGTACAGTATACTGTTCTGTGACTTTTGCACAGCACAATATTATACTCAGAAATCTCTGCATTTTTCATTTCTTTGTGTTTTGTTGTTTTTTGTTGCTTTTCATTTATCAGGGAATGAATTTGGAGAATAAAATCAAATCCTCAGTCCAGTCTTTGCTGAAACACTTCTATTACTTCCCCTCTATTTTCTCCTCACCTCTGTTGCTGAGGTATATACTATTTTAGTTCAATTCTTGTTGACTTATCACTATATTAACTGTATTTCTTCCTTTTTTCAGTCTTTACCTGTCCATTACATGGAAAGAATAACCAGAACCGTTCCCACGGGTACATATTTAATAAATAACCTGGTTTTGTCTTGGCTTATTGAAGCCAGTAGCCTCTGTAAAACCATTTCCTTTGTTTCTTCAGACTCAATGGGTACTAGCAGCACTCCTCAACTTGAACTACTAGTCACATACAGAGGTCAACTAACTCCCGGGACCTCTTTGCTACTGCAGAGCACAGGGAAATTGAAGACACTGTAAATAATTGTGCTGTGTTCTCTAAAGAGGAGTTCACAGCGGAATATAATCATCTCCTTTTATGGCTATAATGCATCCTGCAGAAAATCTTTTATGAGCTATAGCAACTAATTACAATATCTCTGTTCTGTGAGAAATTAGAGGAGAGTGAACAATGAAACAATTGCTTAAAAGGGGGCTGCAAAAATAACCCCAAAACATTGTTGCATAAAAATCAGTTTCCAGATGTACATAAAGTGCTGAATTTAAAAAAAAAAAAAAAAAAAATTATCATGTAGCTTTTCTCTATTTCCTTAACAGAATCATGGATGACAGTAGCTTGTCTTGGCTAGAAATTCATAGAGACTAGAACTATTCAGGATTGACTGGTATTTTTTTAGATATGGAACTTTAGTCTGGAAGCATATATCACTCTGTTAATTTTCAAATTTTTTTAAAAAATATTTTTTCTCTAATTTAGTGAAGGAGAAGGAGAAAATCTGAAGAAGAAACAGGTTCCTGAATGGCAAAGCCAAAAAAAAAAATTTGGAAAACCTAAGTTGCCAGTCATTATTCTATGCTGCCATTATTGTTCTGTGATTTTATTACACCAAGCCTGCCTGAGTTCAAGAAGTGTTTGGACAACACTTTCAGGCACATGCTGGATTTCTGCACAGGACCAGGAGTTGGAATCAATCATCCTGGTACATACCTTTTAACTCAGCATATTCTATGATTCTATGATTTCCTATTTACTGTCTTGTTTAACAAAAGAATACATTTAGCTGGAGGTGATTTTACAGTTAAAAGGTAGCTTGATCACTTCAAAACTTTAGCCAACCTAAATTTTGTATTTAACAAATTGCTACACAGACTTTTAAAATGGACAATAAAATTAATCTGTGGAGTAGTTGAACTGCTCTGGAAGAAAGGTAGAGTTGAATTATTGGATATAACCTCAATCAGAAGCCCTTTTTATGTTTTCTCTCTAGGAGACTCTTGGGAATGGCAGAGTAAAATATGGGAGTTGGGTGGGTGATGTTTGTGTACAAATGAAGCCAACTTCAGAAACCCAGATGCTTTGCTCTGAAAACTCATAAAAGTAATCAAAATGCCTGTAAGACAGTCAGATAGCAAGCTGAGGTGGGAAATGGGAATCATAAGCCCGTTGCCATGCCACTCAGCCATTCTCTGGACTGGTAAACAGGGGTGTAATATCTGTGTAGTAGCTTGTAGCCACTGTCTCCTACTAGGGACAGACACAGTCCCGATGGCAGAGCCACATCCCTGATGCACAGTTACAGGCAGGAGAACAGAGGAAGGATACAACTACACAGATTTAAGCAAGAAAATTGGGACATTGAAAATGTCTCTTTGTTCATATTCAGACAGATGTTACTTAGCATGACTGCTTTGGGGTATTTTAATCCCTTTTGGACTCCTCAAGTGATCTGTGACTGCTCAAACCCAAGAGCAGGTAATGTGCCACAGCTTGTATATGCACATTTGGCCAACTGGGTCAGAAGAGGCAGATGTGTTTCAACAAAACGCTTTAGAGAACACAACAGATAAGCTAAGCAAAGAAGACAGTGGTGACAGAATTCGCCTTTCCTAACCAGGATGAAGTCCAACTGTTGTTTCTGGCAGCAACAACCCAGACTCAATCAAACCCAGGTGCAGAATCAGCCAGCTTGGAGGAGAAGTGTGTTTACATCTGCCCTTTTCTCACTCTAGGGCTCTGCTCAGAGGGAGGAACATGCTGTTGGGAGATAAATTTCCCTCCTTCTAATTATAGGCCTTGCCATCTTCTGCCCACTTCAACTGTAAATCGCCTAATCATAAACAATTCCTCTTCAAAGCTCAACACAGATTGGATGTAATTCCCTGACAACACCAATCTGTTCACAGTATTGCATGCAAAGGACAGAATAACATTAAAGATCTTTCAGCCTGCTGAAGGAGAGAAGATTGAAGAAAGAAAATAAAATCTGAAGTAAGCCACAAAAGTCATCACTCTTGTCACATTTTAGCAAGGAGTAGCAAATCTCTACAATTGGTCAAGGGAGAAGAGGGAAAACAACTTCCTTTTCCATTGATAAAAAAGCCCCACTTTGTCACACGCACTTTCCTTACTAGTAATTAGTAAAGAAAGTAAAAGGCAGATAGAGACTGCTGATAATCTTTTATTTACATTGGAAAGCTTCAATTATTCACAATGACCAAATCATTCTCACAACTAAACCGTACAAGATCACATTATTGCTATATTTGCCTGTTTTTTTCCCTCCTCCTCATTTGTTTTCTCATGTGGCAACTGACCATAAATATGAGTTTAGATCTTGTTAGAGAGTTGTCTATTCAAGTAATGTACTGCCTATGAACTATCCTTCAGAACTGGAATTGCATGCTGGAGAGACAGATAGCCAAAGTATTGCTGACAGGAGACGGTACATTTTTCCAAAAGGTGAGGATAATGGTATGCTAGCAGCACATGGTTTGTGCACTAGTACCTCAATCCAGTCATTGCTTTTTTGGGAAATAACAGAATACCGATATCAAATGCAACAATAATAATAAAGCAGCATTATTGGTAATGTTTTTGAAGTGATAGCTGCGTCAGGACCAACATCTAATTTTACATTGATGTATCTCAACTGAATGAAATGGCATTTTTGCTGATTTATGCCAGTATAGGGAGGGAACAAAATTAGGCCTTAAATTTTATACCTGTCTTGAAGTCCTGGCAAGAAGGCTGGAAATGATAATCATATTTTAACACTGCCAAATTGCTGAGTCTAAAAGTAATAATATCCAAAATGATCAAATCATATCTCATAACTCAATTTTGAGAAGCTTTCTGTTTCTTGATAGTAAACAACCATGAAGAGCTATTTATTTATATATTTAGTGGACTGATCTATCAAGAAGAATTTGGGGGAAAAAGTCTCTATTTTTAGATTGAAGAGAATATATTAACTTTATGTCTGATTATCACATAAAATGGGCTAAACATATTTGGTGCAAAATAATCACCACCTTTCTATATATATGAGAAATTGACAATGAAGGTAGGGAAAATAGCAGAACCCAAAATTTATGAAGTACGAGAAATAGAAGAGAGAAAAGACAGCTCAGTAAATCAAGCCACAGTTACTTAGTGCAGATGGTTCTGTAGTTGATCTATACTTGGGGGAAATCACTGGCATTGCTAATTGGAACTGGGAGGTAAATTAAACCCCCTATGCATAGAATCCAAAATATTTATATCTCAGAATATAAACACTGTAGTAGGATGCATATACACCAAGTAAATATGGTCTTTGTTAATTATCACCATAGCAGATGTGTACATGCAGAGTGTGCTTCTAAGTGGGTGATCTTAAAAAAAAAATAAAAAAGTCTTTCTTAACACTGATATTATTATCCTATACTGAAAATGTTACCTCATGAAAAAGTGATCTAACAAAGCCAGTCTGAACAAATCATGTTTAATTTAAAGAAAAGGTAAAATAGCCTATTCACTCATGTGGCAGTGGGATAGTTTGCTTCCAATATTACAAAAGGTTTGTGTTAATTTTTTTGTCGTCATTATAAGAATAACTACTCTTAGAGTTTTCTCCATAACTTGTGGAGAAAAAGACACTTATTTTTGCATCACCATCTGGTTTGAGTCTGATTATTTGGCTGATCTGCTGAAGTGTTTTCCGAGTGATCATTGTTTTAGCTTGTACTGTCGGATGCCATCCAAAGGTCCAGCATGGGCAGATGTGGCTGTAATATAAAACAAGAGCTGCTGCAATAAAACATGTCTTCTACCCCTGCCCCAAACACCCTCCCTTCTTACATTAGGTGATCCATGACTGGATGTTCTACATTTGATTTCATTGTTTATACACTCTACAAACATCATCAGGGAACCAAAATAGATGGTGATGATGTAAGCCATGTGAGATTCATTAATTAACACTATCTAAGGAAGAAGAAAGAGAACAGTGATTTTTTTCTCCAATGCTATACATTTCAGAAGGAATACAGATGTCACACAAATATTTATGAAAAACATAGAGAGAAATTAAAAGATTGAAACCTGTTTTGGTTTGAAAAGAGTTATGAAAACTTCCCTGGCAGAGGGAGGATGAACCACAACCAAGTGCTAGAACTTTTATGTATAAAGAAAAGAAAACAGACCCCTGTACTTTTATAATGCACATTCATAGCTAGAAATTGGACTTTTACCTAAATTATTGGAAAAGCCTTTATTTTTCAGAACTTTTAAACGAGCACATAATTTCAATGTAGGAATCAAATAGGTGCTCAAAAGTAATTAGGGGGATGTAATTAAACAGATAAGCATCTGCAAATACGGGACACTGGTGGGGAGGCACCCAAGATTCATTTTACCTTCATTTCGGCTTTAACTTAGTTGAAATGTCAAGGGTAGGAGCTTAGGCTCAGTTAAGAAAGCAAGCAGTATTAGTAATTGAGATAGAAGATATTATTGTTAGATATTTTTGACTTCTACACCTAAGGCAGCTGCCCAGCACCTCCTTTAACAATCAGATGAGAAGAAGGATATCTTTAACAATGAACTCATCTATCTTATTTGGAATCTAATTTGGCATGAATGGAAATTACATTTTTTTACTACAAATAGTGCAAAGAATTCAGACAACTAGATCAGGTGTACTGTGTA
>JADMLD010001619.1:0-47860 GCA_017589585.1 Phylloscopus whistleri
GCTGTCCATGGGCAGAGGAGTGGCTGAAAAGCACATCAGGGATCTCCTGCACACCTGCTGATCTCTGAGAGTTCAGAGGTCCAGGGACTCTTCAAAATTAATGACACCTTTATCATTTGTTCTCCACTCTCACACCTGCCCTAACATTAGGAAGTGAAAACAACGTCTCAGGAACGTTCTCATAAAAAACCAAAGAAAACAAAAAAACAAAAAACATTGACTTGGAAATACTTTGGGAGTGGGCAGAAGCTCTCAGTGTGTCAGAGCTTCATGAGCATTTCACCTCCCCTGCACCAGAAATACTCAGAGAGTTGTACTCACAGAGTCTGTAGGCACTGGGATGTTCCAGCTTGAGAAGATCCCTGCAGGAGCTGCAGCTGCATTGTCCTGCAGCCAGAGGTTCCTGTGCCAAGGGCTGGCAGTGATTCTCCCCCAGTCACTTCTCAGCCCCTTCCCAGCCCTGAGTGATTGAAGCTCTCTGTGCCTGTGTGCTGCACCCAGGGTGGCTGCAGGCAGTGCCCCAGCCCTGCTGGGCTGGGAGAAGAGCTGCTCAGCAAGAGAAATGTGTTTTTAAGCTCTTCTTGGTTGCCAGGAGCTGCCTCTGTGCCAGGAGCTGAGCCCAGCTCAGCAGCACAGACACAGCACAAGGACTTTAATGACCCTCTTGGGGCTTTTGCTGAGGTCCTGAACATCAGTCCCTGAGAGGGAGATGAAGAAAGCTCTCAGAAACTCCAAGTCAGAATCCAGCTCGAAAGTTTCTGGAAGTTTTAATGGGTCCCAGTGAGGGACACAACAGAGAAAGTGTCCCCAAGCCCCAGGCAGAGGCAGAGAACTGGAGGCAGTGATGCCAGGAGGGGACAAAGAGAAGCCAAGTCTTGGTGCCCTGGGGCACAGCAGGGTCTGTGCCACCAAGGGCTGTGAGGAGACACCTTGTCCTGAGGCCCTGGGGCCTCCTGGCACAGCCCCAGCAAGGCTGGGCACTCTCAGCCCCTTGTCCTGCCCTCAGCATGCCCCTGACAGCCCAGTGACCTCAAGGATCTGCTGGAAGGAGTCCCTGGGGAGCCTTGGTCAGGAATGGCCCTGGGGGGCTCCTGAATGCTTCCAGGCACTGCAGGTTCTTCAAAGGACTTCGGGTTTGGCTTTTGCCTGGGAGTTTCTGAAAAGTTTCTGCAATCATGGCCTCCAATTATCTGCTGTAATTAGTCCCTTGAGAGGCTTTGTCAGTAACAACACTCAGTGGGGCTCATTAATGCTTCAAGGTATTTCAGTTATTTTAAGGTACTTGGTATTTCCCTTTTAAATCTGATTCTGTGAGAAAGATTGTGCAATCCTGGCCCCAGTTATCTACTTTAACAAGTCCCTTGGGATTCTTAGTCACTAAAAACACTCAGAGGGGCTCATTAATACTTTCAGGTACTCAAAGTTTCTTAAAGAACTTTTTTTTGGCACTGAGTCTCTAAGAAGTTTTTGTGTGATCCTGGCCTCCAATTATCTGCTTTAATGAGTCCCTTGAGATCCTTAGCCAGTAAAAACACTCAGTGGGCCTTATTAATACTTTAAGGTCCTCAAAGTTTCTTAAAGAACTTTTTTTTGGCACTGAGTCTCTGAGAAGTTTTTGTGTGATCCTGGCCTCCAATTATCTGCTTTAATGAGTCCCTTGAGAGCTTTGCACTGACACTCAGTGGGGCTCATTAATGCTTTGAGATACTCAAGGTGTTTAAGGTATTTTTGGTTTTCCTGTCCAGTCTGAGTCTCTGAGAGGTTTTTATGCAATCCCGGCCTCCAATTCTCTCCCCCAAGGAGTACATGAGGAGCCTGTGTTGGGCATGGACCTCAGTGCAACCCATGAATGCCTCAAGACACTTTGGGTTTTTCTTCTGACTTGGACTCCTGGAAAGGTTTGTGCAATCTCCTCTCAGGCCCTGAGGGCACAGCACCAAATGCACCACGGGGCTCATTACGATCAAACAAGTCCTGACAAACCTTGGCTCTGCCTTGATTTCCTTGATTTCCCTCTGGTCTGGTGCAGTTCATTAGGAAAGTTTCCTGATACAATTATGGAGAAACATTTCAAAGAGTTTCTAAGAAATACACATTCCTGTTATACTCAGTGTCTTTTATTACTGCTCTGTTTAGAGCAGAGCTGATTGCAGCATTCAGTGATTGATATTGATCCAGGGTCTCTCCTAAGTAAGGCCTGCTCAGAGAAGCTGTGTCCTGAGGTCTGACCCAGTGTGGACAACCTTGCTCCACATTCTCCAACCCCATCCTGTCTCTCCTAACTCACCTGGGACCTGCTTTGCTCAGAGAACTGGCTGCACTCAGGCAAACAGGGGGTTTTTAATTTTCTTTAGCCATGTAAAACTCCTAATTTTCCACACTGAACACAGACACCCTCCTCAAGTGTGTGCCATCCAAGGTGCTACCAAGGCCACTGCAGCCCTGCCCTGGGGCAGGAGTCAGGGTGGATCATCATCCCAAGCTGCCCTGGGCCATTGCAAGGGGCTGTGGCCATGGACACTGCACTGACCCCACTGCTGGGTTTGGGTGCCATGGCAACCGTGAGCAGTTCCAGTTTCCTTGGAAACACTGGGGAGGACTGGGACATACTGGGGAACACTGGGAACACTGTGGGACACACTGGGACATACTGGGAGTGATACTGGGGAGGACTGGGACCACCTGGGAACACAGGGAATGCTGAGGAGAAATCTGGGTGGACTGCGATGGACTGTGGGGGTACACTAAGACATAATGGGGATACTGGGAGTGATACTGGATATACTGGTACAAACTGGGGGACACTGTGGGGAGGACTGGGGGACACTGGGGCATACTATAGATGACACTGGGGAAAACTGGAAGGGAATGGAAATGGACTCAGGTGTATTGGGAGGGACTGGGCTGTACTGGGAGGGACTGGAGGGGCACAGGGATGCACTGGCCTGTACTGAGGATGAACTGGGCTGTACTAGGAGGGACTGGAGGGGTTCAATGTGTTCATCCCGCCTCCACCGCCTCCCATTTGCCGAGACTTGGGCCCAACAGGCCCTCAGCCAAGGTGACCTCTCGGTGAACCTTCCAACCAAAGGTTATCTTTGAATCTGCTCATTAGTGAAATATGCATGGTCATTAATGCTGTGATAGATGTATCCACTCATCAGTGAAGCATGGATTGACCTTTCTGTGTTTAGAAGCTGGACAAGGCCATGAAATCTGACATCTGGCCTTGGTTGGGGCTGTATGGTCAAAGTCACCTCCCTTGGTTCCTCCTTGGGCCCTGGCCAGGCTTTGGGAGGGACCCAAGATGAGGATGAATCCAGATGTTCCCACTCTAGAAGTGCTGTCAGTTTGTTTATTCAGTGCTATCAAAGCTGGGCCCTCTCCCAGCCTGGATGGAGACTCACCTGTGGCTGGAGGCACCTGCAGGAATTCCCAGTGTCTGGGAGTGACTCTGCAGTCCTTGGTTGTGACGGCTTCCCCAGCTGATGTGTGGGTGTGGGTAATGGGAAAGTATGAGGGTCACTGCTGATGGATCTTCCTTACTCACTGTGGGCAATCTTTGGTAGTGATAGTTGGGTGCATTGCTGAGCTGCTCCTTTTGTGATTCTTTGCCTCAGTTCCCACTTGCCCCTGAGCTTCAGCCCTGGCTAGCTGTATGCTCAGGGGGAAACCGAGGCAAGGACGAAGATAAAAGACAAAAGGCGCTCTTAATCCTTCAGGAACACAGTCCCACAGTTTAATGCAGAACCTACTCCATGCAGCTTGGGGGAGTTAAGAGGGGAGTTAAGAGAGGAATTAAGAGGGTGATTCCCTGCCAGAGGGCAGTTTTATGCCCTCTGCCAAGGAGGGGGAGGGCAGGGGGTCTACCAGCCGATGGGGGCTGACCTGGGGGAGGTGAGGCAGAGGTGGTGTCAGGTAGAGGGGATTCAGTGCAGAGGCTCATGGGAAGGTACAGCAAATGCTTTGTGTGAATACATATAACAGAAATACCCAGTGCAATATAACAAAGTGAACAAACTACTTAGTACAATACAACATCTCACCCTTTTCTCTTACAATAAAACCGAAAGACATGCTTCAGGCCCATTCTGAGGCAGAATAGTTTTTGCCCACCACTTTTGATTTGTAGGCAGTTTTTGCTGTTCTTGGCCTGCAAGCTCTGCATGGCTGACTTCTGAGGTGGTAGGGATTAAACCATTGAGGGCCTTTAAAACTAGGCAGAGAAGAATTCTGAACGCCAACACAATTAAGAACAAGACAACACAAAACAATAGGATTGTAAAAGGAAGCACAAATATAAAGCATATTAACTATCTGAGATCTGCCGGAAGTAACCTGATTTTTAAGAAGGCTCTGTCTTCTCTTTCCGGCGGTGTCTTCTTTTTGAAGCAACAGCTGCTTGCTTCTCAGCATCCTCCATTGGTGCTGGGTTTTGGGGAACAAATGGTTTCACCCACTTTAGGGGTATCCAGCGTGGGCCCGAGGGGGTGGATATGCATGCGTAGCCACATCCCCAGGTCACGAGCTCATAGGGACCTTTGATCTCCCAGGTTTCTGGGTCCCTAATCAAAACTGGTGGATGCTGTGACAGCTTAAACTGATTACTGCTGTTAAAGTGATGTACCACCGGAGGACTCATGTTTTCAAATGAACAATTCAGAAAGTTAATGGTAAACATGGCTTTGCAGAGTTTTTGTGTTGGTGACATGCATGCTGTGTAACTGTCTTGCCTAGCCAGGACCTTTTTGAGCTTCTGGTGGGCATGCTCGACCACAGCTTGGCGTGTGGGGGAGTGGGGGATGCCTGTTATATGTTCCATTCCCCACTGCTGGACAAACTCTAGAAATTCCTTGCTTTTGTACACTGGGCCATTGTCAGTTTTGATTTTATTAGGGATGCCCAGTGCTGAAAAAACTTGCACAAGAGGTTTCTTGGCATGTGCAGCCATTTCTCCTGTGTAGGCAGAGGTATAAACTGCGTTTGAATAGGTGTCAATGCTCACATGCACATATTTTTGGCGGCCAAAACTAAGAATGTGTGTGATGTCTGTCTGCCACTCTTGGCAGCTTCCAAGCCCTCTGGGGTTAATCCCCATTGTAGAGAGATTTTTAGAAGAGCGAGGCCACAATCTGTTGATAGGAGGTTTGAACAATCCTTGCTATCAGGGAACAGGATGAGGTCTTGTACTGTGCCTGCTGTGTACTCTGCTGTTCCTACATTGCCTTGAATTAGCAAAGAAGGAGCAAATGTAATAACTCATTGGTCCTTCTCACAGATGCTTCCTCTCGGAAGCTGAAGACATGTAACAACTTGTTGTACCTTCTCATAGATGCTGAAGACAGAAATGCTGATCATAAGACAGAACAAAGAAGAATTTACTGCCAAAAGACATGAACCAATGAGCAATCATTTAGAGTGTCTGAACATGAGATTTTAAACAATCAGCAATTGTTTAGCTGTGCCTGCTTTTACTCTGTAACCACATAAATATAGGGAATAAAGAATAAACGAGCAGATCAAACCTAATCATATTGATGTCCATTTGATACTTGGCTCCTTTCTCACAACAGTTTCCATGGGTCCCCATAGTGTCACAATGGTCCCTTGCTTCCAGGAGGCCTTGCAGTGTCAAAATGGTTTCCTTGGTTCCATGGAATAGAACAATGCACAATGAACAATGCACAGCTGCACAATGACACAGTGGCCACTTGGTTGCGTGAGGCCTCAGAGCTTCACAATGGTCTCCATGATTCCAGATAGTGCTGCAGTGTCACAGTGGTGCCTTGGTTCTGTTGGGCTCCTCAGTATCACAATGGGCCCTTGGCTGCATGAGGCCCAGCTCTGACACACTGGCCCCTTGTTTCCACTGGGCTCCACTGTGTCACAATTGTCCCCCCTTGCTTCCATGAGGCTTTGCTGTGTCACAATGGTCTCCTTGGTACTGCAGTATCACAAGTGACCCTTGGTTCAGTGAGGCCCTGCAAGTGTCAAAATGGTCTCTTTGGCTCCACAAGGTCCTGCAGAGCCCCTTGGTTCAACAAGGCTTCAAAGTTTCATAATGTTCTCCAGGATTCCATGAGGGCCCACAATGTCACAATGGATCTTTGGTTCCATGGGGTCTCGCGCTGTTCCATGAATCCTTAGTTCCATGGGGCCCTGAAGTGTCACAATGGACCTCTTGGTTCAATGGTGCCACACAGAGCCACAATTGTCCCTTGGTTCCATTAAGCCCCCCAGTGTCACTATAACCCCTTAGCTCTACAAGGCTCTGAAATGCCACAATGGCTCTTCGGTTTCACAAGGCCTCAAGGTGCACAAATGACCTCCATAGCTTTATGAGGCCCTGCTGTGTCACAATGGACTTTTGGTTCCATGATGCCCCATAGTGTAACAATGGTATCCTTGGTTCCACAGTGTCAGAATGGACCCTTCATCCCGTGGAGACCCACAGTGTTCACTGTACTCTCCTTGATTCCATTAGGTACTGCCATGCTCTAATGGCTCCTTGGTTCCAGTTGGTCCCAAAGTGTCAGAATAGTCTCCAATGTTCCATGAGGCCCCACAATGTCACTGTGGTCCCATTGGTTCCACAGGGCCCCAGAGAGTAACAATGGACTCTTGGTTCCATGAGGTTCCTCAGTCACAATGGCCCCTTGGCTCCATGAAGCCCGCTATGTCACAATGGCTCGTGGTTCCATGAGGCCCAACGAGTCAAAATAGACCCTTGGTTCCATGAGACCTTGCTGTGTCACAATGGAGTTCTGGTTCCATGAGCTTTCATACTGCCAACAACAGTCTCCTTGGTTCCGCAGTGTCACCATAGACCCTTGGTTCCAGGAGGTTCCACGGTATAACATGGTCACTTTGGTTCTGTGAGGTTCAGCAGTGTCACAATGGCCTCCTTGGTTCTACAAGGCCTTGCTGTGTCACAATGGCCCCTTTGGTTCCACGAGGCCCCACAGTGTCACCATGGACTCCTTGGATCAGCTTTGTCATGATGGACCTTCCAGTCCATGCAGCCCTGGTGTGTCACAGTGGCCCCTTGGTTCCATGAGTTACTGGACTATCAACAATGGTTCCCTTGCTCAAACAATGCCTTGCTGTGGAACTCTTGGTTCCATGAAGCCTTTCTCTGTCACAATGTACTTTTGATTCCATGAGGTTCCATAGTGTCCCAATCGTCTCCTTGGATCTGCAGTATCGCAATGTGTTGGGAAAGATGAAGCAGGAAGCCCTTGCAGAGATAGTTCATTAGTAAAAGATTGTAAGAATATGAAACCTACAAGAGTTATAGAATCAAAAGCAAGGTTTGAACTGTAGAATGTTGAGCAGGAAGACAGTGATTGAATTAACTCAGTCAATAGCCAAGGCTCCTGATTAAGCAATTCCCCTCCCCAAACAGAAGAGGTTTGGACTTCTCAGGTATCAGGGAAAAGGTGGTTCCTCAGGTTTTTAGTATGTAGATTAGCATGGTAATGTAGTAGTCCCTATAGGCTGTATGTAAATGTTGTTGGTTTTTGTATCTTCAGGTGATTGGTTAATGCTCATTAGAATATTCATGATAGAAAGGGTTAAAATGGAATGTAACAGGTAATTCGGCCCCTTTTGCTCTTCTTCCCCCTTTTGCCCCTTTTCGCCCCTCTTTTCCCCTTTTGCTCTTCTTTTGCCCCTTTTCGCCCTTTGCCTTGGGCTCTTGCCTTGCTGGATCCTGACCCCTTTAGACTTTCCTTGGTTAGGCTGCATCCCCACGCATAATAAACCACGTGCCTCAAAACTGCTGAAGTCTCCGGATACTTTCCTCTTTGGACTTTTGCTAATCATCAATTTCATCAAATGACGCCCAACGTGGACAATGCCGAAGCAGCCTAACTGTTCCACCACTCTTCTCCGTCTATGGTAATTTCAAAGACTTTTTCCCTACCTAGAGGCTGTCCTGAGCGCATATCCGGTGCTAAAGCACAGGGATCTGAAGCTCTTAAGATATTTCTGCCCCAGGAACCCCCTAAGCCCAGCTGCGGGGTTTTCCTAAAAACGGGGTGAGCACATGTTGGCTCTGTCTATCAGCCAGCTGGAGCTCTTAAAATATTTCTGACTGCGGCAGCACCGAAAGCCGGTCAGCCGTTGCCAAAGCGACGACTAGCTGAAGCTTTACGGTAGCTATTACCGCGCGTTGTTTTGGAGCCCCCGAAGCTGTTACACAGTAGCAGCCTACCCAGGGCTCGTGGAAAAACTCCTGTGAGGATCCCCTGCGACAGCGAGGGATCTGTTAGTGTCCCTGAGTGGACGTGTGGTGTCTGGCCAACACCTCGGTTGGAGTTTTTTTGGGACGCCTCTCTCCCCCTCCTCGTCTGACTACTGGTAAGTATAAATATACTGTTAAAATGGGACAGGGATTCTCTAACTCTGATACAGATTTTTACAAGCAGCTAAAGCATTTATTAAAATCTCATTCAATTGATCTGCCTAAGCAGGAGCTGAAGGGTCTTTTAACCTGGACCCTTCATAACTTTCCAAATGCTGACCGATCAACTTTATTTACTAGTAACTTTTGGGAATTAGTAGGAAATAAGCTTTTTAATGAGATCTCTCGGCGAAATTTTGCTGTTGTAGACCATCTTCCTCCTTGTAGGGCTTTGGTAGAGCTTTTTTCAGTACCTTCAGAAAATACTAACCCCATCCCGTGCGTTCCCCCGGTCCATGCGGTCCACTACCCTTCCCCCCCCCACTCTCCAAACCACGTGGCTGCCGCGCCGTCCTCTCACCACGTGGTCGCGACCCCCCCCCCCCCCCCCGCATTCCATTGTCCCGTCGAGCCACGCTGACTCTCTCTCCGCCCCACCCACCGCGGCTGCCCGCCCGATCCCAGTTCCCGCGCCATGTGTCTCCCCTCTCCCTGTGCTGAACCCCAGTCCCCCCCCATTCTCCACGCCCGATGCCGCGGGCGCGGGCGCCGCGCGTCCCCTCTCCCCAGCCCCCCGCCCCCGTTCCCCGGCTCTGGCATTCGCAGCTTCTCCGACCCCCGGCGTTGCTGCGCTCCCCTCCCCCAACCCCGCCGCCTCCCCATTCCCAGCCCCAGCATGCGGAGCTTTGGTCGCAGCGTTCCCCTCCTCCATGCCTCCCGCGCCCCATCCCACCACCCCACCGCCCGCGGTTCCCGTGTCCCCCTCCGATGTGCACGAGTCTCTGCACCACCCCCACCCCCACCCCGGCTCGCGCCGCCGCTTGCTCCACCCCAAACAGCGTGACGCCGTTCTCCCCTCCCCTTACTCCAGCCTCTGCCCTCCCCGACCCGCCCACCGCGGTGCTCCCCGCCCCTGCTCCTGCAAGCAGCCCCCGCCCCCCCCACCTGACGTCATTCCCTCCTCCCCCTGCCAGACCTGCTTCCCTACCCTCCCCCACCAGCCCCGCCCCTTTACCCCCCCCCCCCTGCTGTCCCCTCAAGCACACGTGCCATGCCTGCACACTCCCCTAGCCCCGATAGCTTTCCAGCTGCTCGAAACCCTTTGCTTCCTCCTCTGCCTATAACTGCTCCTGTCCGGTTCCCCTGTCCTGGCATCACAGCCGTTGCTACCCGCCCCCCGACGGCTTCCCCCTCCCACCCGGCCCTCCCCCCCCAACCCGCCCCGCCCCGCCAGCCCACCCCGCCCCCTCACCCGGCCCCGCCCCCCGCCCTGCCTCCAGCACCGCCCCTTGAAACCCAAAACCCATTCCTCCTGCCTGGCCCCTCCACACACCCAGCCACGCCTCCCCCCCCTGCTACCGTAGCAACCCCACCGCCGCTTTCAATGCCTGTTCCCTTGCAAACCCCGAACCTGCCTTCGCTGCTTCCTACTCCTCAAATCCAAACACTGTCTTCCTCGCCTCCCCCCGCCCCCACCACCACCCATTTAGCCCCTGTCACTGCACTGCCCTATGCCTCCCAATACCCAATACAACCCACACAACCCTACACCTCTGCTATGCCTCTACTACCCAACCCTAACCATCCTCTGCTACCACACCAACCATCACCCCCCCCCGCAGCGGCTGCCTGGTGTCCTGAGCCTGGTAGAGTTGCCAGTGCCGCCGCTGTTCCACCTGTTTTTTTCCCTAAAGATGCCTGTGCCTTACAGAACACATCTAGTTCATATGTTCCAGCTATGCAGCATCCATACACAGTGCAAACACCCTGCATTGCCCCAGTTCCTGGCTCCAGCTGCCCAGCCACCTCAGTACAGCCACCTACCATCCCGCCACCTGCCCTGGCACCCTTCCTGCACGCTCCTACAGCCCGTCCTGCCTCTGCAATGCCATCACAGCTGCTGACATCTCTGCAAACCGCGACACCACAGCCACTGCTGCTGCACCCAACCCCACGTCCTGCCCTGCTGTCAGCGCAAACCAACCCGCTTGCGTCCCCCATCCAGCCGATGACACAACCCACGCAGCCGTCTCTGCAACAAGCACCGCTCCAGACGTATCAGTGCCCACCGCACCAGCACATGACAGCGCAGCTTCCTGCAACAGCACTGCAGCCCCTCTCTGCCTCCTCCCTGCTCTGCTACCCTGCAGCTGGGGGAGATGGAGAAGGGCACCGAGCTCCAGTACCTCCACCAGCACCGCTGCCGCCTGCACACCTGGCTACTACACCTGAGCCACCTTCGCTGCTATGCCCGCCTCCTCCGAGCATCTCTGCATCACCGTTGCTTCTCCCACCTGCCGCCATCCAGCCCCTGCCTGCTGCCTCAGGTACCACGAAAGCCTCACAGCGTCTGTCTGAAGCTGCACCCATGCTACAGCCTGTCACAGCCCCTCCAGAGCAACCACCGCTGCCTTCACTTCTGTCACCTGCCAGCAACTTGCCGCCGTATCCCCCGGCTCGCCCAGCTGCACCCCAACCTCCTGCTCTCATAGGACAAAACGGGACTATGACACAAGACTCAATTACCATTAACACTATACATAGAGGGGGAGAGGAGAATAAAACATTTTCGTTAATAAATACAGGGCAAAATGACAATTATCCTGCCCTTAGAGACACTAACCCCTTATTCCCAACTCAAAACACCTTTCCCAGCAGCCCTACAGTCCATCCAGCTCTCGGAACAGCTCCCACGGTTCGAGATGAGACTCCACACGTTGAAATGATGCCAGCAATAATACCAACATTCAACAACCCCCAGAACTGTTTTAATAACACACAGACAATAGACTGGCACGAAGTGAGACGCCAAATTTGCAAGGAAGAAAATTTAAACCCCCTGGTCATGCCTGTAATTTTTAGTCAGCAAGCGGGAGGGACAAACACATGGACTGCAATCCCTTCTCAGGAAATAAAGGAACTGCAAAAAGCAATCAAAGACAGTGGAATCTGCTCCCCATACTTTAAACAACTGCTAAGGAGTACACTAGAGGGACATATGTTCACTCCAAACGACTGCAAAAACCTCGCCAGCATACTTCTCACCGATTCACAATATATGCTATGGGAACTTAGATGGAGACGATTGCTCGCAGGCGTACTAACAACCTACAGGCAAAGCACAGACGCAGACCTTCGCACGCTTACTTTGTCTAAACTGACTGGTGAACCCCCCGATGACCAGACTGATGAGCAGGTAAAATTACCGAGAATAGCTCTAGAGGACATAAAAAAACTGGCTCGCAGAGCCTTTTTGCAAATACAACCAGCAGGAAGTTTTGAAAAGGCCTATAACCTGGTTAGCCAAGAACCATCTGAACCGTTTACCACGTTTGTAGACCGAGTAATACAAGCTGCAGAAAGGCAATGCAGCGATGATATAGCTCGCCCACTGATGGTAAGAGATATTATTGAGAACAATGCCAATACAGAATGTAAAAAGGTCATCAAAGCCCTAGCAAAAGAGAAACCCACTGTACCTGAAATGATTGATGCCTGTAACAAAATTGGAAGCCCACAACAAGTGGCTGCCATCCAGGCAACTGAACTTGGAAAGACTCTGGGAGAAAAAATTGAGAAAGCTCTCACAGCTCAAACAGCACAGGCAGCTGCCCAAGCTGCACAGGCAGAAGCTAGAGACCAAAAACTTACTGAAATCCTAGCTGCCTTACATCTAAACTCACAACAGCAAAGTAAGAACGTAGCTGTCATGCAGACAGCTGCAGCCTCAAGACCTTGTTTATTCTGCAGAAGACCAAGCCACGTAGTGAGAGATTGCCCAGAAAAGAAGACAAGATGGTCAACCAAAAACAACTCAAGAAGCAAATGAACTGTTATTATCTACACAAATGCATGTTGTTTCTACCCTTTTGTTTTTGTTTTTGCATTATTTTAATAGTTATAGTTGTAATTTTATTAGCAGTTCCCCATATACTTCATTGTGTGAAAAAATTAATGAATAAGACAGTTTCCAGTACCTCAGTGATTCAACAGAAAAGGGGAGATGTTGGGAAAGATGAAGCAGGAAGCCCTTGCAGAGATAGTTCATTAGTAAAAGATTGTAAGAATATGAAACCTACAAGAGTTATAGAATTAAAAGCAAGGTTTGAACTGTAGAATGTTGAGCAGGAAGACAGTGATTGAATTAACTCAGTCAATAGCCAAGGCTCCTGATTAAGCAATTCCCCTCCCCAAACAGAAGAGGTTTGGACTTCTCAGGTATCAGGGAAAAGGTGGTTCCTCAGGTTTTTAGTATGTAGATTAGCATGGTAATGCAATAGTCCCTATAGGCTGTATGTAAATGTTGTTGGTTTTTGTATCTTCAGGTGATTGGTTAATGCTCATTAGAATATTCATGATAGAAAGGGTTAAAATGGAATGTAACAGGTAATTCGGCCCCTTTTGCTCTTCTTCCCCCTTTTGCCCTCTTGCTCTCTTCTTCTGCCCCTTCTTCCCCCTTTTGCCTTGGGCTCTTGCCTTGCTGGATCCTGACCCCTTTAGACTTTCCTTGGTTAGGCTGCATCCCCACGCATAATAAACCACGTGCCTCAAAACTGCTGAAGTCTCCGGATACTTTCCTCTTTGGACTTTTGCTAATCATCAATTTCATCAATGGGGACACAGGGGGACACGGGCACAGATGGAGATGTGGGGGACAATGACAGAGATGGAAACATGGTGGGGAGACAGCCATGGGTGAGGCCATGGTGGGACATGGCCAGTGACATGTGGGGACATGGCCATGGCTAGTGCTATGGGGGGAACTTGCAGGGGCTGTGGGGGATGCTGGGTGTGAGGGAGTTGAGGGTTCCTGGGAGGGTCTTGGGGCTAGCTGAGGGCTTTGGGGACCCCAGGCCGAGCAGCTCCGGCTGCGCTGGGAGACCCTGGAAGAGGTTCTGGGGCAGCTGCTCAAGGAGCCCCTGACCTGGAGCCCCAGCCAGGCATTGTGCTCCTGGAGGAGAATGAACGTCCTTGTCCCCAGGAGGGAGATCCCAGCAGCCTCAGGGTGTTGAGGGCAGCTGAGAGGCCACAAGAGGGAGGGGAAAGCCAGACAGAGCTGTCCCTCTTTAAAACTGCCCCCCAGAAATCCGCAACTCATGGATTCTTTGCAGGAAAAAGCTGCCAGGGGGTGCCTGAATTGAGGGAAAGGAGGGATGAGACCCCCAGACTGAACAAGAGGGGCCTGGAACCCCCAAACCCAAGCATGGGTGTCCTGGGTTATGAAACCAAAAATGTGTATTCTATTTCATCTGTTGAAAGCAGCTGGGGAGGTGTTTATCTGTTGTTGTGGTGTATTTTTATTGTGTTTCCAATTGCAGCTCAGTCTTAATGGTCAGTTTTGTACACCACCCATATTTTGTATTGTTATAGTATATTTTATCCCTAATGGATTGTTCCTTTCCCCCTGTATTGTTGGTTTTACCCTGGTTGTCTTATCTTCCCTAGACCTGCCCTTCCCTCCTCCTACACAATTGTCAATCCTTCCCTAACCCTGCCCCTTCTTCCAGACCCTTCCCTGTCAATCCCCCAACCTTTGACGCCCCAGTGGTTGGTTTAAACTGTTCCCTCCCCTTGTGTTCTTTCATTGGTCTGTGCATTGTACTCCCCGCCTTATGTTCCTCCCCCATGTCACCCTTACTGGTTGGAAATTGTATCCTCTCCCAAGACCTCCCCCGCTTATAAGCCCCTGCAAGCCCAGGTTCTGTGCCTTTTTCTGTCCCTGACCCTCCAGAGAATAAACACCTTTGGAAGTCACACAAGAAGGCCTCTCCCTGTTCCTTGTCCCTGCCCTCGAGGCGTGCCACCTGTACTATAGAGCAACTGTGCCCTACAGCTGCACCCCGGATTGCCTGGCTTTCTGGGGGCAGCCCCCTCCTGGCGATGGTGCTGGGAGCTGGCTAGGCTGAAGAACCCCAGTATCGCGTCAGCTGGCGCCCAACGTGGTGCCATTGGGACCCCTCTCAGAGTCTGTGTGAGTCCTTTGGTGCACCAGTGCCCCTGGGTGATTACTCCACTTTTTGGTTGGTGGTACTCCCAGGGGGGAGGCGGCAACCCTCTTGCACCTAAGAGGATCGCTTCCGGGGTGGGGACCTTCCCTGTGGCTTTCTGTTTCCCAGGACCAACAGAATGGTGAGTACCCCGTCGGGCTGGGACTTACAGGGTCAGGGGCTCACAAATGAGAAGAGGGGGTTGGTATTTATGTGTCAAAGGGTTTGAGTCCCCTAAGGATGGGTTTTGAGTTAAGTTTCAAGCTATAGTATGGAGTTTTAACCCCAAGTGTGGAAGGAAGGAGAGTGGGCAAAGTGTGTTTGTGGCCCAGGTAGAGAGTGGTTTGAGGGTGGTTTTGGGACCCTTTTCTTTTAGGTTTCTTATTTTGCCACAGGGGAGGGTGGATTATTGTTTTGTTGGTGGGATGGGTGCTGATCTGTCAACACAACAAAGGGAGATCTTATTCCAAGTTGTGGGTACCCTTGAGGGGGGGGGGAAAAAGTTAAAGTTTTCAAAGGGATTGTTAAAGGGATTTGTTAAATGGCTGCATCTCCATTTTCCCCAAATATCTCCTGATTTCAAAACAAGGGAAAGTGGAGGAACAGTAAAACTGGTTTTTCCCAGTTGATACCCAAGTCCCTCATTCCACATCCCTCAGTCCTAAACCCTTTCCCCCTAGGCTGGGAGGACTACCTGGAACAACCCGTGAAGTGCAGGGCAGCCGGCAATGCCTTGGTCTCCCTGGCTCCCCGCAGCCCCCTCGGCACCTTTGCCTTGGCAGCAAGGCGCCGGCTGTCAGGGACCCTTCCCTGATCCCTCAATCCGCTCCCTCTTTCCCAGTTAATAATCCCCAAGATGCTTTCCAAAGTTGTTTGTTCCCCTTTCTGATTGAAAGCATTATTTATTGCATTCAATTTCCCTTTAGTTTGTATTAAGAGCATGTCTGTTTGATCCTATGTGCTTTCCTTGTTATCAGTTAATAGTTTTGTTTTACTCTACGTTACTCTGTTGGAGTTTGTTTCTGTAAGTCAATTAGTTTAAAGTTAAGGTATTTATCATCTGTAAATTTTAAATAATCTTATCTGTCATATGAGGTATGTCTTTTTAAAGGCAGGAACAACCCCAGTCAAATTGGTGCCCAGGCATGGTGGCAATGGCCTGTAGTCCCAGCTGCCAGGAAGGCTGAGCTCGACAGATCACTTGAGCCCCAGGAGTTCTGGGCTGCCATGTGCTGTGCTGAGTGGGCATCCAAGTTAAGGATGCCATCACGCCAGCCAAAACACTGTTCCTGAAGATTGGGCAGAACAGAAGACAAGAACAAATCAAAAGGACTTTCTGAAGCTTTTGGCTTTTGGCTGAAGTTGTCTGCTATCTTAAGTTCTGTTAGAGTTCCTCTACAAGTTGCTCCAGTTTTGTCAGTTGTTTTCTCTTAAGTTTGTTTTCCTGAACTACCCCCTTCTCCACCCTTCCCCACTCCCACTCCTTTGTTGGGCTCCTTCCCTGTGACGTGCCCCACCTCTGCATCGGGTATCGTTCCTGCATTGGGACCTCCCCTTTCTAGAGAAACTTCCCCACCTATCCATCCAGGTATTCCTTCATAGTGATTACCCTTTATCCTGCACAAATGCTACCCCTATGCTCCCAAAGCATTGGTTGTATTATTTTATTCTACCCCCATTCCCTTTGTAATTGAACCTAAGCCCTTCATTAATTTATTTGAACTCCAGAACTCCCACTCTCTCCTTTCTAGACAAAAAAGGGGGAGATGTTGTGGTGTGTTTTTATTTTGTTTCCAATTGCAGCTCGGTTTTAATGGTCAGTTTTATACACCGCCCATATTTTGTATTGTTATAGTATATTTTATCCCTAATGGATTATTCCTTTCCCCTTGTATTGTTGGTTTTGCCCTGGTTGTCTATCTTCCCTAGACCTGCCCTTCCCTCCTCCTACACAATTGTCAATCCTTCCCTAACCCTGCCCCTTCTTCCAGACCCTTCCCTGTCAATCCCCCAACCTTCGATGCCCCAGTGGTTGGTTTAAACTGTTCCCTCCCCTTGTGTTCTTTCATTGCTCTGTGCATTGTACTCCCCGCCTTATGTTCCTCCCCCATGTCACCTTTATTGGTTGGAAATTGAATCCTCTCCCAATACCTCCCCTACTTATAAGCCCCTGCAAGTCCAGGTTCTGTGCCTTTTTCTGTCCCTGACCCTCGGGGCAGTAAACACCTTTGGAAATCACACAGAAGGCCTCTCCCTGTTCCTTGTCCCTGCCCTCGAGGCGTGCCACCTGTGCTATAGAGCAACTGTGCCCTACAGCTGCAGCCCGGATTGCCTGGCTTTCTGGGGGCAGCCCACTCCTGGTGCTGGTGCCGGGAGCTGGCTGGACTGAAGAACACCAGCATCATGTCAGGAAAAGCTGCACACCTCCTCCTCCGAGTCGCTTCTGGGAGCAGTGGCGGCGTGCATGCGACCCGTCGGGCCCCCACCCTAAGCTGATTCCAATAAAGGCTTTAAAAAGGAGCAATGTCTCCTGCCCTGTTATTATCAGCTTGGGGACTCATCCGGGATCACCACGCCCAGAGGAGCCCTCTTGACAGGAAGGCCGCCTGCTTCGAGGGACCCTTGGGAATTGCTGGTGACCTCCAGACCCTGGGAATCAGCAGGGGATCAGTGACGCGGAGGAGCACCAGATTGGTGAGAAAATCCAGTGGTGGGAGTAGAGGTGAGTGAGTGGGAAAGTGAGTGAGACGCGGGCCGGCAGCTCGGACCCCCAAAGCGAGTGTGGACCCCTCAGTACCGCAGTTCCGGACTCCCGCGAGGGGGCTGGCCGGAAACAGGGGGAAGCGAGTGGGAGATGAAAGATTGAGGCACCTCTAGGGATAGAGAGAACCCCGCCTCTGGGCATGAGGAGGAATCTTAGTGAGTGAGTGGCACGCAAGGGTAGGCCTCCCACAATTGGACAGGGGTGTAGGGAGGGGCAAGCGGAGTTCAAGCCTCGTTAGGACTTTGCCTCAGGAAAGGGGTCAGGGGAACCCCAATTGGACAGAGGTGTTGGAAGGGGCAAGCAGAGTTGCAAGCCCCGTTAGGGACCTTACTTCTGGAGAAGGGTCAAGTGGACTCTAAACTAAACACAAAGCGGGGGGCCCAGTAGGCCCCCACAATCCAGGTCTCTTGACGTTGGGAGTCCCAAGCGTTGGGCAAGGTGTGGAGGCAGTAGAGTGCGTCAGTTGCAGTTTAGAGTTCCGTTGCCTGTCATTAACTTTTAGCTTGGTGTCATGGGTTAAGAATGGTCCAATCAAAAATCATTTTTATTTAATTGGCAGATAGTTTGACCATTCAAAAGTAGGTTACGACTTTTGTGTAATACTCATATAAGCCGAGAGTGTGGGGAGGAGCCCTCTTCTTTCTTCCGGCGGAACCACAGGTAACATCGAGCAGCACAGAGCCTGGCCGGGCTCGGCCCAGGCCTGCTGCCCCTGGCCGGTCCCGGCCTGGGCCCCCTGAGAGCGCAGCTCAGCCTGTGTCTGAGCCTGGGAACAGCAGCAGCGCAGGAGGGGAAGAGAAGCCCCAGCGGCAACCACTTCTGTCACCGGGGCCGCGACCGAGGAATGTTCCACCATCGCCCCCCCCCCACCCCCACCCAGGCGTGGCCCCCGGGAACAGCAGCAGCAGCGGGGAAGGGGAAGAGAAGCCCTGGCACCTGCAGAATGCTTCTTCCCCGCCCCCCCCCCTTCAGGCCAAAAAGAACAGCGCGGCCTTCAGACTTTTTTAGTTCCCGCTGCAACAAGATCACGTGAGCAGCCTTGCAAGTCTGACAAGTTTAACTCTTTCTCTGCTAGCAAATGGATTTCTTCTGAGCACCGGCCTTTCCTGAACGAAGGACAGATATAGTGATTAGACCATAAGGAGACACAGCATGGAGCTGAAGTCAGTGGAAAGAGAGTGAAAAAAGATTTTAAGGTAGAGGAGGAGGAGTGGCTGAAAATTCTAGCTGGACTTCTCTGGAACATAGAGACTGAGCTGGGTTGTTCCTTTAAACCATGGAAAGATGTGCAATTTGGGGAGGTGATTGTTTTATGTGTAGATTTTTGAGCAAAGGTATCGTGTGATAGACTGAGTTAAATTGATTTAAGGAAGAAAAACCCTTTGCCTTGGATGAGACACCTTTAAAAGGCGACACCCCAATGTTGCAGTGTGTTTGAGTACAGGGCCCACATGTTCAGTATTGAGAATACTGTAAGTGGGTAGGATTGAGTTCTTTGAAGTCCTTGTAGACAAAGTCTCTATTGAAACCGAGAGGCTCCTTTCCTGAAGAATTGATGAAAGATTATCTTAAAATGGTAAAACTGGCTAAGGTTGCAGGTTATGTCTTTTTATGTTGAGTGTAGAAAAGTGAAAACTTGGAGAGGGAGGGAAAGATGTTTTGAAGGTTCCATTTGTTGTTCTTTTTTCCCTTCCTATTTTCATCCTTTCAGTGTGTGTAAATAAACTATCTTTGTAATTTTAAGATGAGCCTGTTTCGCTTTTGTATTCTCCCAGTCAAATGAAATATAGAATGTGATGAAACCATCACACCGTCTCAAAGCGGCAACTCATTTGCCTTAACGTCATCCATTTAGAGTCACTTACAAACAAGAACACAAAACGGAGGCAAAGCAAAGGGGCCATTCTTTGGTTTGCAAATGGGTTTGGATGAAGGGATGATAATATCCTAATTCTATGAAGGAATAAGAGCTCTCAAGGAATGCCAGTCCACTTGGTGTTACAAAAGTAACCCAAACAAATGAGTCAATTGCAAAAAGGCTAATCCTCCCTCTGATACCGATATCTAAGTGGCCAGTAAAGGGCAGCTCTCCCCTCTTCTTTTCTGTGTGACAATCAGGACCGCTAACAGAAAAAGTCACAGATACTCCTCCTTCTGCCCTCCGTAATCACAGCTGGGCTGTCCTGGTTTAGGGCAAATTTGGGAGAAAACCTCCGAAGGGGTTCCTCTGGAAGAGCAAACCCAAATGGCCCCTCCCCCCAGCCGGTCCGGGAAAAGAACTTCCTTGGAGAAAAGTGGAAAAAACTATTTATTTAACAAACAAAATGCCCACAAATGCAAAGAATTAATAATATGAAACAATAAAACCTCTCGCCGCTCTGAAGAGAGATGGCAAACAGAGACAGTTCTTGCTGTGGGTGTAGCTCAGCTCACTCAGTCTCTCACCAGTCCCACTCCCTCCGGAGGTCCAGGCCCCGGCGGCCGCAGGTGCCAGCCCTTGCTGCTCCTCTGGGTTTTTCAGTCCAGAGCAGATTTAAACAGTCCCAAGAAAAAGGGAAAAAAAACAGTCCAGGGAGTCTTCTCTGCCCTAGCTAGCTAAAACTAACTAAAAGCACAGGAGATCTCTGTCCCAGCGCTGTCCGTGCCTCAGACGAACGCCGGAGAAGGACGTGTGGGAGTCAGGCAGTTTTCTCAAAACAAACTGCTGCTGCTTCTTTCTCCCCCTTCGCTCCCAGAACAAGTTTTAAAGGTACAGAACTGAATATACAGCACAAACAGGACAGACGATTGGGGATACAAGCATCATAAAGTCACCCTAGAACACCCTGTAAGGGGCTCACAGCTCTCTCTGGATCCTTCCCTTCCCCAGGTGACCATTGCCAGCTCTCCCAGCCCGGCTCCACAGGGGCTCCAGTTCCTCTGGGCTCGCCCCAGCAGCTCCCCATCCTGCAGGGGGGCTCCCAGATCTGCAGGTGGGGTCTCACCTGAGCGGGGCCCAGGGCCAGGATCCCCCCGGAGCTGCTGCTGCCCACGCTGGGGCTCAGCCCAGGCCACCTCTGGGGTCATGTCCAGCCTCTCACCCACCCACACGGTGCCCTTGGTGGGAGCTGTGGAGGTGACATCAATGACAGTTTATTCTGTGCACCTGCTCTGTCTTTCATTCAATATTCTTTCATTGATATTAGACTTAGGAAAAATTTGGCATCATTTTAATCCTTCCCTATATGAATGAGGGAAATGAAAGGAAAAGTGAGTTCATCCAGGTTTAGAGGGATGGGTGATACAAATGGTGACATTGCCAGAAAATGACAACAAAAGCAGGAATCCAAGAGAAAAGAAAAAATTCATGAGCATCACCTAAATCTTTAATTCCCATATCAGCTGGTGTTGATCACATTCCAAGAGCTGAGTCAAATGTGCTGTAATTGTGCCCGCAGCCCGCTCGAATCCAACCTTTATTTAGGAACTGCTCTCCACAGAGGGGTCAGCAGAGGGGGAGGTTGGATCAGGGGTGCCCCGGGGGCTCGGGGCGGCAGCGCCCTTCTCGCCGGGATCCATCAGAGCTGAGTCCAGCCCTTCGGCTTTGCAGGACATTCCCAGCCAGGACAGGTCCCTGGGGAGGGCTCGGTGGCCCCTGGACCAGGAGAGGACTCGGGGGGGGGGATTTTCCACGCTGGCACCGGGCTGGTGGGAGCTGTTTCCAAGGGCCCAGGGGGGGTTGTGGCAGCTGGGCAGAGATTTCTCAGTGCCGTGCCTCTTTTCCTGGCCTGACCCGCGGGATCTGATGGCGTGTGCCTCTGCCGGGAGCCGCGCCCGGGCTGTGGAATAAACGCTGAGGGCCGTGCAGTGTCGCTGTAGAGCACGAAATCAGGACACAGACTCCTTCCGAAGGCTAGAGATTCAAAATCTAGCTTTATTATCAAAACCCTGCCTTCTATACTTTTTCACAATGAGCCCACCTAAGAGGTGGGATCCTTGGGCCCATTGGTCACACCAAGGGACCATCAAACAAATTCCCTCCTCTGGGAAAGAATGTAGAAAAACAAGATAGTTTACAATAACATGCACTTGTTTACAACAGGTGTCTCTGGGAAAAGAATTTTCTGAGATCAAAACATGGCAGGCACAAACTGTGGCTACAGGTTGGCACCCCGGCACGTGCGATGCGCCCACTCCCTGCCTTACCCCACCCCCAATGTCGATCTGGCCAATCAGCGCCGCCGGGAACTGTAACCGCGGGAATGCCTTCCACACCAACCAATCAGATCTCTCTCTGTTGTTGCCTCCGCCCCTCGATTGTGACTTCACAAAGGGAAAAGACGCTCAGTCCGTCCACTCAGAAGCGTCACTGCGCTCCCATTGGCTGTGGCTGAGAGGGCGGGGCTTGCCTGGAGTATAAAAGGCGCTCCGCTGCATGCCCGGCTGGGGCGGCACCTGCGGTGGGAGCCCGGCACCGGAGCCCCAGGGCCGCCCCTGCCCCTGCCCCTGCCCCTGCCCCTGCCCCTGCCCCTGCCCCTGCCCCTGCCCCTGCCCCGGCTCCGGCTCCGGCCCCGGCCCCGGCCCCGGCCCCGGCCCCGGCCCCGGCCCCGGCCCGGCGGGAGGCTGCGGGCGGCCGGGAGGGAGGTGGCAGCACCACCACCTGCGCGTCTGGGCCCGATCGTGTCGTGGGCATGTGGAGGGGGAGGGACGGACAGCGGCCGGAGCATCCCCCGGGGGCTACGGATCGACGGACACCGCCAGAGCATCCGCCGGGGTGAAGACGGTGAGGACAGCAAGGCCCCCGGGAGAGGAGGACGGACACCGGCCGGAGCATCCCCCGGGGCAACGGATCGACGGACACCGCCAGAGCATCCCCCGGGGTGAAGACGGCGAGGACAGCAAGCCCCCCGGGCGAGGAGGACGGACACTGGCCAGAGCATCCCCCGGGGCAACGATGACTGAGACAGCCCCGGGCTGAGGCGGACGGACAGCGGGGCGAGCAGCTGGAAGGGGACGAAGACAACGGATACCGGCGGAGCATCCCCCCGGGGCGAAGACGACGGAGGCAGCACGCCCCCCGTGCCAGCAGTAGGGCGAGGAGGACGGACACCGGCCGGAGCAGCCCCCGCGGGGAAGAGGACGGACACCGACAGAGCATCCCCCCGGGGCGACGAGGACGGTGCCGGCATCGGGCGCAGACGACAAGCGACACCCGCTGGAGCATCCCCCTGGAGGCACGGACGACGGACACGGACGGAGCATCTCCCCGGAGCAACGACGACGGACACCGGCCAAAGGTAAGGACAAAATAAAATTGGCCAAAATCCCATCCAATGCTGGGACTGATCTTTACTTGCCCAGAGACGCCGACAAATGACAAAGGCCCCACCCTGGCTGTGGCAGAGGAGCACGGAGAGCCCCCGCCCTCAGGCGGGGCCAGGAGCACGGAGGGCCCGGGGTTGTCTCCGTCCCCCTCCTCCCGGGGCACTCCTGGGGGGTCTTCAGCCCTCTCCTGGCAGGGAACGATCGGGGCTGGGGGCTCTGTGTCCGTGTCACAGCTGGGGATGCTCTGGAATTCCCTGGAATCCACGGAATCTGTCATCATCCCGGTGTCAGAGGAGCTCCCAGCCGCAGCCGGGTCAGCGGGTTTCTGCCGGGCTGCTGCCTTTGGCCACGGCCGGACGGGGCTCGGAGTGGCCCAGGGCAGGGGGAGGTGTCCCTGCCGTGGCAGGGCTGGCACTGGATGGGCCTGAAGGTCCCTTGCAAGCCAAAGTGTTCCCGAACTCTCAGCCTGGGGAGCCCCACAAGAGCGAGACACAGCCCCCGGCTGCAGGGAATCCGTCTGGGCAGGGAATGGCCCGAGGGACAAGGGCCGGGGTGGCCCCGTCCCGCACGGCCCTCAGCGTTTATTCCACAGCCCGGGTGCGGCTCCCGGGAGAGGCACATGCCGTCGGATCCCGCGGGTCAGGCCAGGAAAAGAGGCACGACACCGATAAATCTCTGCCCGGCTGCCACAACCCCCCCGGGCCCTTGGAAACAGCTCCCACCAGCCCGGTGCCAGCGTGGAAAATCCAACCCACCCCCCCCCAGTCCTCTCCTGGTCCGGGGGCCACCGAGATCCCCCCGGGGACCTGTCCTGGCTGGGAACGTCCTGCAAAGCCGCAGGGCTGGACTCGGCTCTGATGGATCCCGGCGAGGAGGGCGCTGCCACCCCGAGTCCCCGGGGCACCCCAGATCCAACCTCCCCCTCTGCTGAGCCCTCTGGGGAGGGCAGTTCCTAAATAAAGGTTGGATTCAAGCGGGCTGGGGCACAATGACAGCACGTTTGACTCAGCTCTTGAAATGTGATCAACACCAGCTGATATGGGAGTTAAATATTTAGGTGATGAGTATGATTTTTTTTTTTTTTCTTTTGGATTCCTGCTTTTGTTGTCATTTTCTGGCAATGTCACCATTGGTGTCACCCATACTTATAAACCTGGATGAACTCACTTTGCCTTTGCCACGGCCGGACGGGGCTCGGAGCAGCCCGGGGCAGGGGGAGGTGTCCCTGCCAGGGCAGGGCTGGCACTGGATGGGCTGGAAGGTCCCTTCCAACCCAAACCGTTCCCGGATTCTCCTCCTGGCATTCTCAACGTGTTTAACTCAGCTCTTGGAATACGATCAACACCAGCTGATCTTGGAGTTAAATATTTAGGTGATGCTTATGAGCTTTTCCTTTTCTCTTGGATTCCTGCTTTTGTTGTCATTTTCTGGCAATGTCACCATTTGTATCACCCACACCCCTAAACGTGGATGAACTCACTTTTCCTATCATTTCCCCATTCATATAGGGGAGGATTCAAATGATGCCATTTTTTTCCTAAGTCTATTCTCAATCAAGGAATATTGAATGAAAGACAAAGCAGGTGCACAGAATAAACTGTCACTGATGTCACCTGCACAGCTCCCGCCAAGGGCACCGTGTGGGTGTGGGAGAGGCTGGACATGACCCCAGAGGTGGCCTGGGCTGAGCCCCAGCGTGGGCAGCAGCAGCTCCGGGGGGATCCTGGCCCTGGGCCCCGCTCAGGTGAGACCCCACCTGCAGATCTGGGAGCCCCCCTGCAGGATGGGGAGCTGCTGGGGCGAGCCCAGAGGAACTGGAGCCCCTGTGGAGCCGGGCTGGGAGAGCTGGGAATGTTCACCTGGGGAAGGGAAGGGAAGGGTGCAGGGAGAGCTGCGAGCCCCTTACAGGGTGTTCTAGGGTGACTTTATGATGTTTGTATCCCCAATCCTCTGCTCTGGTTGTGCTGTATATTCAGTTCTGTACCTTTAAAATGGTTCTGGGAGCGAAGGGGGAGAAAGAAGCAGCAGCAGTTTGTTTTGAGAAAACTGCCTGACTCGCACTCGTCCTGGCTGCGGCGTTGGTCTGAGGCACGGACAGCGCTGGGACAGAGATCTCTTGTGCTCTGAGTCAGTTTGAGCTGGCTGAGGCAGAGAAGTTCCCTGGAATGTTTTTTTTTCTTTAATTTCTTGGGACTGTTTCAATCTGCTCTGGTCTGACAAACCCAGAGGAGCAGCGAGGGCTGGCACCTGCGGGGCCTGGAGCTCCGGAGGGAGTGGGGCTGGGGAGAGACTGAGTGAGCTGAGCTACACCCAGGGCAAGGACTGGCTCTGTTTGCCATCTCTCTTCGGAGCGGCCAGAGGTTTTATTGTTTCATATTATTAATTCTTTGTGCTTGTGGGCATCTTGTTTGTTAAATAAATAGTTTTTCCCACTTTTCTCTGAGGAAGTTCTTTTTTCCCAAACTGGCTGGGGGGAGGGGCCGTTTGGGTTTGCTTTCCAGAGGAACCCCTTTGGAGGTTGCCTCCCAAATTTGCCCTAAACCAGGATAGTCCTGCACACACAGGGCTGTTCCAGGAGATGGTTCAGTCCGGCTGTCACTTCATTAAGGGCACCGAGCGGGTGAGGTTCGTGGAGAGGAACATCTCCAACCGGGAGCAGCCCCTGCACTTGGGCAGCGATGTGGGGCTGTACGGGGGGGACACCTCCTCTGGGGAGAAGCTGCCAGGTCCTGGAGCAGCGACCCGGCATGGAGGGAGCACAGACGGGCTGCGGTGGACAGGCACTGCCGGCACAACTCCGAGTTGTCCACCCCGTTCCTGGCGGAGCGCAGAGCTGAGCGTGGGGCAGAGCGCGTCCCCTCGGGCCCTGCCCTGGCAATGACCCTGGAGCCCCTCCAAACCTCCCTGCGAATCCCCTCAGCCCTCCCTGGCCCCATCCCCGGGGCCTCCTGTTCCTCCCAGTAACACCCGTTACTATCCAGTCCATCCCAATCCATCCCGGTCCATCCCAGTCCCCTCCGCGTGTCCATCCCCGCCGCGTGTGGAGCGGACGCCTCTCAGCCAATCAGAGCGCGCGCTGCTGATGACTCATCAGTTGCCAGGCAGACCCGCAGCGCCCAGTGCCCCTCTCTGGGCTCGGCCTCCCAGCGCCGCGCGCTTCATTCCCAGTCCCTCCCAGTCCCTCCCAGTCCATTCCCGCTCCCTCTCAAGCCCACACCAGGAGCTCTCGGGGCACGTGGTGGCCACCGCCGTGGTCCCCAGCGGGGACTGGACCCACCAGCTCCTGGTGCTGCTGGAAACGCCCCCGAACACGGGGTCACCTCCAGCTCCAGGTGGGGCACGTCAGCCTGGAGCAGCCCCTGAGCCGGCACTGGGGCACGGGGGAGGCACTGGGGGAACTGGGAAGGGAATTGGGATGTGCTGGGAGGAACTGAGAGGGATTTGAGTGAGTCTGGAGAGGCTGGAAGGAGATGAAGTATTGGAAAGTGGGGGTTGGGAGGAGGTTGGTTGTGCTGGGAAGGGACTGGGTGAGGCTTTGGGGATCCTGGGGCAGTGGGGGGCAACTGGGAGGGGGTTGTGGGATCCTGAGAGGGACAGGAGGGTCCTGGGGAGGCCGGGAAGGGATCGGGAGGAGGTTTCAGGGGGTCCTGGGTGGGCTGGAAGAGACTGGGAGGGAGCTTGGGGTGTCTGTGAGAGGTTTTGGGGGTCCTGACCCCTGCAGACCCCCAGAGATGCCGCTGGACGCTGCCCACAGCGAGATGCTGACGGGGATCGGGGGCTTCGTGTTGGGCTTCATCTTCCTGGCACTGGGGCTCAGACTTGGGGGGACCCTGCAGGGGGACTGTGACTGGGGGGTGGGGGCAGAACGGGCCCTGGGATGGATCGGGAATGGGGACCCCCGTGTGTCCCCCTGTGTCACCCCGCTCTGGGGACTCTGGGGATTTGAACCCCTGTGGGAGTCCAGGGCGTTCCTTTGGATACCCTGGACAAACAGAAACCTGTACAGGGGGGTTTAAAACCTGGACAGGGGGGTCTGGAGTTTGTACAGGGGGGTTGGAGACCCTGGCACAGAGCCCAGACAGGCAAGGGCCTTGACTTCAGTCCATGGGAAAGGTTGCCAACATTAAGAGAGGAATTGCAAGCCTCCAAGGGTGGTAAAAGATAATATTATTTTCACATTTGGGGTTTTAGAATAGGGATGACCAGAGACAAGATGGAGGATTTTGGGCGGTGCCCTGAAGTCTTCTCCTTCTTCTTCATCTCCATCTTTTGCAGTGAGGATGGCACCAAGTAGATTTAGAGGGATTGGATTAGTATAGAAATAACCTGTTCAGTGTAGAGTGTAGATATTGGTTTGTAACTGTAAATAATGTACACACAATTATCTGTATAAAAGATGACCAGCCTTGGTCAGAGGAGGAGTCGTCACCTGTTGCCCGTGCTGCTCAGACCTCTGCCAGGCTCAGAGAAAAAGAACTGAGATAAGATAAAATAAACAAAAGAAACAACCTTGAACAAGAACTTCTGAAGACCTCGTTTGTTCGGGCATTCGGCCTGGGGCTCTTCTGAGGGCAGAAGGGCAAAGACCACCCTGATCTCGGGTGAGCAGAGACCCCGAGAAACCCCGACAAGGCACCCAGTGAACCCCAAAAGGCACCAGGACCCCTCTCAGCTGCCAGGGGAATTTGAGGAGGGGGCTCATGGGGGGTGCCCAGGCCGGGCCAAGAGCCCAGCGCTGCCCCAGCCCGACCTGCCCTGGATCCATCCCAGAGATTAGAAAGGAGGAGTGGGATCCCTCCCAAGACAATCTGGGGGTCCCAGCCCCCTCTTTTCCCTTCCTCTTCCACCCCTTCCCCACTGCCTGGTGTGGATGCGCCGGTGGACAGTGAGGGTGGAGTTGCGGTTGAAGCCCTTCCCGCAGTCGGGGCAGCGGAAGGGCCGCTCATCCGTGTGAATCCGCTGATGTAGGAGCAGATTGGAGCTGGTGTGAAACCTCTTCCCACACTCGGGACACTCGTAGGGCCTCTCCCCAGTGTGGATGCGCTGGTGGTATTTCAGGTTGGAGCTCTGTCCAAAGCTCTTTCCACATTGCAAGCAGGTGTAGAGCCCTTCCCCAGTGTGGATCACCTGGTGCCGGATCAGGGCTGTGTTTACTATGAAGCTCTTCCCACATTCCCCACATTTGTAGGGCTTTTCTCCAGTGTGGATCCTCTGGTGTTTCATCAGGTGGTCCTTTCGGCAGAAGCTCTCCCCACATTCCCCACACTCATAGGGCCGTTCCCCAGTGTGGATCCTCTGGTGCTGGATCAGGTGCCACCTGTACCTGAAACCCTTCCCACATTCCAAGCACTTGTGGGGCTTCTCCCCTCCATCAGGCTTCTCCTCCAGCTCTGAGCTCCGGCTGGATCTCCGGCCGCCCTCCTGGCACAGGGGGGTCTTTCCTCCTCGCAGCTCCCTGGGCTGGGTTTGCAGCCCCTCCTCCTGTGGGAGCTCTGGGCCTTTTCCTCCTCCTCCATCCAGACACTCCTTGGGAATGAAAAATCCTGGTTTGGGGAGAAAACAAGAGGAGAGCGCCTTAGGCTGGGGGTTCCTCCTTGCCCAACTTCATTTCAGGAAATCATTGGGCACCTTGTGTCTGTAAGAACCTCCAAAACAGCAAGACTCAGCCCAAATGTCCTCCAAACATCAAGACTCAGATCAAAAACTCACCAAACATCCAGACTCAGCCAAAATCTCTTCTAAACCATCAGGATGTCCTGCAAACGGGAGACCCCCAGGGACGGAAGAAGAGGAAAGTGTCTTTACAAACAGATGCTGGGAATCTGCTTGGAGATAGGGCCAGGCACTTGGACACAAGGAAGGGACAGAAGAAGCCCTCAGTTCCAGAAAATGTTATTCAATGACCACACAGACTGCTGCTCAGCCAAGGTCCTGCTCAATTCCTCAACTTCGAGAAGAAGAACAAAGACTGAACAGAGCTGTGAATATCCCTACCCAGACAGAAGTGGGGTGCATATTAAGGGGGGTATGTGGTAGGTGCATTGGGAAGTCTGTACCTCTCAAGTACTTCAGGCAGTGGGGAAAGGGAGAGGGAGATGCAGGCAGGAAAATCAGGATGAAAAGGAGGCTGTGTCCTCCAACAAGTGGAGAGACCCCATGGGAAATGTCCCATGGCCTCTCCCTCTTTTTATGAATGAAATGACTTGTACAGGACTCCTCTGCCTTCTCTGTGGACACAAACCTCTGGTGATGGGAATTTTTCCACACACCTTGGGGCTGGTCTGGAATTCCTTCCACCGCCCGGGGTGGCGGGCAGTGAGTGGAGCTGAAGGTGCCTCACCCAGTTTGGGTGATCGGCTCCCTTGGGTGGCGGCGGCACCGGGGATTGACTGGGGACCCGAGAGTGTCCAGGAGACAGACGAGTGACAGATCAGGGGGGGCTGTGAACAGTCAGCAGAAAATGTGTTTAGGGATGGGCCTTCAAAGGCAGGAGAAGGGAAAAGAGTTACAAGACATGCTGTTATTTAGGAAAGGGAATCGGGCAAAGCACAGGTTACCACCCACATGCTCAGCTCACCCGGCAGAGCTGTGTGTGCTTGTGAGAGCCTGGGACTGAAATGCCCTGAGCAGGAAGGCTTAATTATCTTCTGCCAACACCATGTCACCATGTCACATGGTGGTAAAAGCAATTCTGAGTGCTTCAGCAATCACTGGATCACTTATTAAGGTATTTCCAAAACAAATAATTCCAAGAGAAGGGATTGTGGAAGCAATAGTCTCAGATGGGGAACTCATTTTACAGGAAAGATCCTTCAGGGGGTTATGGCAGCTTCAAGAACACAATGGGACCTCCACAACCCCTGGCACCCCCAGAGCTCAGGTCAGGTAGAAAGAATGAGTGGGGAAATAAAGAAACACCTTTGGAAGCTGGTGATAGAAACCAAGATGCCATGGGTACAGCTTTTGCCATTGGCTTTGGCAACAATAAGAGCCAGACTCAAAGCAGACACTCAATTCTCTCCCTTGGAATTGGTGTTTGGAATTCCTTACCCTGGTAATTCTCCACCACGTGCAGGGTGCAGATAAGGGATGCATATTTCAAGCAGTCTGTGGCCAGAATCCTGTCTCCTGTGAAATCTCTCCCACAGGAAGCTCGGCTGGCACAGACCCTGCCTTGGGACTTTGCTGCTCACAACATCCAACCAGGACATCGGGTCCTGCCCAAGGAGTGGGAAGAAGCACCACTGGTGGCCAAGTGGCCTGGCCCATCCCAAGTGTCCCTGAGCACAGAAGCAGCCCCAGCACAGCTGAACACGGGGGGACCCCTCACCCTGGGCTCAGGGTCTCTGAAGCCCCCGAGATTTGGACTTCCCAGCTGCAGGAGGAGGATGGGAGGCTGCGACTGCCCCTGCACTGGAGGCAAGGGAGCAGCAGCCAGGGCTCCACAGCCCCGGGGGAAGCCCCTGTGCCTGCCCACAGATCCTCTGCTGGAATGCTCTGCCTGGGCACCCTCCCTGGGCATCTCCAGGCACTGCGGGCCAATCCTTGCTGCCACTGCTGCAGCTTCAGTGCTTTCTGTGCCTGCACTCGCCACAGGGGCTGGGGAGACAACGGGACAATTCCACTCTGGGGCTCAGGCAGACTCACACACTGGGCTGGATGGGATTAGATGGTTGGAAAATAGACCGACTTTAAAAGTGGTTTTTATTTTATTTCTCCACTCAGGCTGGGTTTGCCTTTGCCCTGGGGAAAGGAATTTTAAAGGTTTTATTTTAAGGGATGTTACACCACTCAACAGAGATGAGTTGAACATCTCACCAGACTGGGAAGAGCCCAAAAGATCCCCACAGAGAGAACGACCATCAACAAAACATCAACCACCATCAGCAAACAGCAACCAACACCCACCCCAGACACTGCCCCTGGAAGAGCTGCAGACACCTGGTCTGGAAAAGGCTGAGAAGGAAATCCAGAAGTACAGACCTAGTTAACATCAGAGGCAAAGAAATCTGGGTCCAACAGAAAATCAAATACTCAGAACTCAGCAACTTGGAAGCAATGAAGATCAAACCAAGGGATTTCTATGTGTTCAGACTGTAAAAAGTTCAGGAAAAATCCAGTAAAACTCCCATGTCATGGAATGATTTTCTCTGCACACCGAGCTATGTGTGGATGAAATGATTTCTGTTGCCCATCCTGGCCAGAATCAAGTAATGCCTTGACTCTCTAACACTAAAGATATTGTTGGGGCATTTTTGGTTTTTCCCACAGTTTCTGTGACAAGATGACACCATTAGAATAATTTTTGTAATAATCCTACTTTTATATTGTCAGTTAGGTTTGGACCAGTGAGAATCAACTTGTAGTCCCAGGAGAAGAAGTAGAAAAACCTTGATTGCTTTGGAATGTTTTTGTGTATCTTTGTGTGTGGCTCTTAGTGACTGCAAAATTTTGGTACATGGGTTTTTCAAAGTTCAACTGTAGGTTGCATTTTGCAAAACTAGAAGAGCTTTAAAGGTGACCCTTAAACACATACACAGTTAATAAAATACTGTTAAAGAAAAAATGCAGATTGTGGTGAGGCCACATGTGAGTCATTCCATGGCTGCTCTGGAAGAGAAGCTTCCTCCCAGGCAGCCAGGAGAGGAGCTTTAGAAATGCAAATTAACACTGCTGGGGAAAAGTGTGCACAATGCACCAGGGGCTTCTTGCCTGGGGCAGGAATTGGGCTGATTCCCCCTGTCCCTCAGCCCAAGCTCTGCCTGCTTGCACAGATGGAATTGGCACAGCCAAGGGCAGAGCCCAGAGTGAGGATCTCTGACTCTGCAACACAAATTGGTTCAGCTGCAAAGGGAAGCAGCAAATGGAGAATGTTGGGAAAGCTTCACTAAAATCAGTGGGGGGAATCATCCCTCTCCCCACTCCAACATGTGCTGTCACTGTCTGTGTCACACAGGGAGCATCAGACCACTGGGGGGTTTCTGCTACCACAAGTTCAGAGAAATCAGTTGGGAATCCAAGTCTGTGATGATTTAATTAGAGAAAAGAGATCAATTGATGCAGCCCTGGTGGTAGGGAGCGCCCAAAAATGGGGAAAAGATGAACGGCCACCAGAACAAATCCCACAACACCACGGACCAGCCCCTGGGAACCCCAACGAATTCATATCAGGAGCCAGAGAACCCAGTGATCATTTCAATGGCATCATTAGATTACAAGCTGTCCTTGAAATAAGAACCAAGCAGACAGATCCAGCTCCTGAGTCTGGCCCACCAATCCACTCAAACCAAGAACACAACACTTCTCCATGGAATGGGATCAGATTATCCAGGAGCAGAAGGAGGAGCACAGTGTGGAAAATTAAATGACTCAAGATGCTGTGGGCAAATAGATGACAACGGAAAAGTGGTGAAACAGAGAACAAAGGAAATAAGAAAGCAGCTCATGTTCCAGCCCAAACGTGGAAAGGATGGGAATGGGACACGGTTTCGGGGTTCCCTGGCACACCATGGGTTAAACGAATGCTCTTCCTCCTCTTCTGTGCTACAGCAACTCTCATCTTTGGGCCATGCAGGACACCTTGCTGAGTGCAGCTCATTCAGCAGCTGAGCAAGGGGATGCAGGTGGCAGCCAGGCCTCCTGAGCCACAAACGGCTACAAAAGGACAGGGAATGAGGTCACTGAGAATAATCCCAAAACCAAAGAGGACACAGGAAGAAAAAACAGAGTCAGTGAGTGAATCTGCTTGGAGATAGGGCGAGGGACTTGGAGACAAGGAAGGGATGTGAGAAACCATCAGTTTCAGAAAATGTTACTCATTGACACGGACTGCTGCTCAGCCAAGATCCTGCGAAATTCCTGAACATGGAGAAGAACAAAGACTGAACAGAGCCATGAATATCGGATGTTATACAAAATGGGGGTGCACATTAAGGAAGACATGCAGCAGGCGGATCGGGAAGTCTGAACTTTCCAAGGAACCTCGCCAGCGGGCAAGAAAAATAGGACAAAAAGGAGGCTGCGCACTACAACAATGGGAGAGACCGCATGGCAAATGCCGCATGGCCGCTCTCTTTCTTCATCAAGAAAGTCACTTTGACAGGACTCCTCTGTCTCCTTTCTGGACAGAAACCTCTGGCGACGGGAACTTCCCCGCACTGTTCCGGGGACAGCGCAGCCACCTCCGTCCTACCCACAGGAACCGGGACGAGCCAGCGCTGCTCTAGCACCGGCTCCTGCCCAGGCACCCGCGGGAAGGAGACCGCGGGCAGCCGCTCCCGCAGCGCCCTCAGGGCACGGGGAACACGGCGCGGACACGGCACAACCCAGCCACAGCCAGAGCCCCCTGCCGCCCCCTCCGCCCGCACCCAGCCCCGAGCCCCGGCACAACCCAGCGCGGCTCCCACCTGCGCCGGGGCCGCCTCCGAGCTCCGCCGCCGCCTCCCCGGGCTCCGAACGCTGCCGCCGCTCCCGGGCCCGCACAGACGCTCCGGCAATGGCGCCAAGGTCGCTAGGAGGCCGGGACGTAGGCGTTTCCCCGCTCTGCTCTGCCCAATCAGCGCGCAGAGAGAGCCAAAACTGACGGCAGAACCAGCCAATCACGGCGAGTGGCGGGCTCTGCACACGGCACAGCCTCTCAGGCCCCGCCCCCGGGCTGTCTGAGGGCAAAGCCGCAGATCAGGAACCGCCCTGGGACCCGCCCGGGCCCCAGCCGGGATTGAGCTCAAAACACAAACAAAGTTCTCCGCACCTCCCGGACCGCCTGGCCCAGCCCTGCGTGCTGGGAGCCTCCGACTCAGCGGGAAGCCCTGAAGCCTCACTTCTCCTACGCCCTAACTAGGAGCATCAGTTCGTCACTTTGATTTCCCCGAAAAAGGGAAAACTGCCCCAAACTCCTGTTGATGAGTGGAAGAGGGGAGAGATTTCTGGCAGAAAACTCCAAAAATTCAGAGCACGATCATGAGTAGTAAATGAGACCCTTCAAATCAGCCTCCCCTCACGCCTCCCTCCTTCCAGCTCCACCTCCTACCCCGGCGGAGCAGGGAGACAGGGAATGGGGCCATGGTCAGTTCGTGCCCCGGGGCTTTTCCGGCTGCTCAGGGACAGGAGCTGTTCCCCTGCTGCACCCTGGGCTCCCTCCCACAGCAGAGTTCTCCAGGAACTCCTTCAAGCTCAGCCCGTCCCGTGGGGAACAGCCCCCTCAAGCTGCTGCAGCGTGGGTCACTCTGCCACAGGCTCAGCCCCTCAAGGACAGGCTGCTCCAGCGGGGGCCCCTCTGCCCGCAGGTGTCCCCCGGGGTCACAGCCTCCTGTCAGGCATTGCCCTGCTCTGCCATGGGCTCCTCCAGGGGCTCTGGGGGGATCTCTGCATCCCCGTGGATCTCAGCATGCGGCACCTCAGTCTTTGGAGGCACCACGGGTTGGCTCTGCTGGACACGGAGGAAGCTTCTGGCAGCTTCTCTCAAAACCCAGCCCTGAACACCCCCTGCTACCAAAACCAGGCGCTGCAATCCCAATACAGCTCCAAAAATGGGGTCTCAGATAGACAGGAGCTCAGGTTGACCCAAAATTGGGATGGAGATTTCCAGGGGCTCAGGGGTGCACAAAAAATGAGGCCCCAGCTGAGGGTGTTCTCTGCTTGGCTGAGTGCTGCCCGAGGGCTGGGGCTGCCCCACGGGGGGACACCCTCCTCCAGCGGGGGTGTCCCGCACACGGGGGATGCCCACAAGACCCTCAGAAACCCCGGGGCTGGGCTGGCCCTGCCTGGGTGCCAGGAGCCACTGATGAATATGAGCACCCAATACTTGATTGCCAGTTAGATAAACTTTATTAAAGTTGACAGGCAATGAGTTATTAGATCCGGGATAGCTTATCTAAAATCCGGTCTCTTTTAACCATCCTCTGAGTTTTAACTGATTTCAGCAAAGCTTATTTTTTCCAGCTAAATCAGCAATATATTGTTGTCTATAACCTTAGCTTTTTAAAGTCTTCAAAAGTAGTGTCTCAAAAATAGCAATAACAAGAGTTCATAGTGGTAATAAAAACCCTGCCAGACTTATACCAGGTTTGCATGGCCAGGTGTTGGCAAGGAGGGCTCGAGGAGCACCTTCTGTGAGAGGCTGCTGGAAGCAGCTGCTCCTCCATGTCCCGCAGAGGCAACACCAGCCGGCTCCAGGACGGACCGGCCACAGGCCAAGGCTGGCCCAGGCAGAAATGGTGGGAACACCTTTGGGATAACAGATTTAAGAAAATCGTTTATGGTGTAGTTGTGACTGTGACCAGGGAAGAGCAGGGGGAGAACATGGGAGAGGAACAACTCTGCACAGAGCCAGGGCAGGGCAGGAGGAGGGGCAGGAGCTGCTGCAGCTGCTGGAGCTGATTGCCCTGAGATTCCGTGGTGCAGTCCCTGCTGAGGCAGCTGGGCCCCTGCAGCCCATGGAGGGCACCGAGTGCACAGATGCACCTGCAGCGCCTGCAGGAGCCCGTGCCAGAGCAGGGGGATGCCTGAGTGGAGGCTGTGACCCCATGAGAAACCTGTGCTGGAGCTGGGACCTGGCAGGGACCTGAAAACCCATGGAGAGAGGAGCCCACGCTGGAGCAGGGTCCTGGTAGGACTTGTGAGCCCATGGAAGAGTGACCCACGTTGCAGCAGTTTGTGAAGAACTGCTGTCCAGGAGATGAACTCATGTTGGAGGAGTTCATGGAGAAGTGTCCCTGGGAAGGACTCCTGGCACAGCAGGGGAACGACTCCTCTCCCTGAGCAGCAGGAGAAAAGATGTGATGAACTGACCAGAACCCCCATTCCCTGTGTCCCTGCACCCACTGGGGGAGGAGATAGAGCTGGGAAGGAAGGAGGGAGGGACAGAAGGTGTTTTAAAAGCTTTTACTTCTCATTATCCTGCTCTGATTTTGATAGCAATAAATTCAATTAATGTCTCTGATTTCAAACCTGGTTTGCCCATGATGGCATGTGCTGAGTGATCTGTCCCAGTCCTTATCTCAAGCCATGAAGGCTTCATTCTGTTTTCTCTCTCCTGTCCATCTCTGCAGGGGAGTGAGAGAGCAGCTTTGGTGGGTGCCTGGCATCCAGCCAGGGTACACTGACTGCACTTCCTCTCCTTCATTCTGTCTTTCTTTCCAGAGGTCCCAGTGCAGAGGTTGAGTGGGGCTTTGATGGAGGGAGTGAAGGTGGCGGGGAGTAGCGGGGGCAGGAGGCACAGGGATGTGGGACAGGCATCAGAGGGGCGCAGGCAGCTGGCAGGGGGCAAGGCCTGTCCCCCTGGCCCTGCAGCAGCCCCGTGCCCTGCCCAAGGCGCTCCCAGCAGGGGCTGGGCCCCAGAGGCAGGGGCAGAGCCCAGTCCCGGGGGCGGCGTTTCTGCCCCGACCCCCGTCCAGCCCAGCCTCCCCCGTGTGCGCAGTGACCGCTGGCACGGGCTGCACTGGGCAGCGTGACCTGCTGGGGACATTGAGAGCTGCCCCCACGGTGACACTGCCCTTGGGATTTCACAGGCACCAAACAAATCACAGCCAGCCCTGCCCCTTGTCATGTCCCAGGCACTCGAGAGCATCACAGCCAGCCCTGCTCCTGGTGATGTCACAGAACCTATGAGTGTATCAAGTGTGGGAAGAGCTTCTCACACAGCTCAGCTTTGACCCAACACCAATGGAGGCACCACTAAGGGAAGCCCTGGGAGTGCCCCAAGTGCAGGAAGAGCTTCGTGCTCTGCTCCAGCTCCATCCCCCGTGGGAGGATCCGTGCTGAATGATCCCCAGTGACCCCAGGTGGGCAGAGCCCCACTGGTCCGTGCTGTCAGTGATCCGTGTTGGGAAGACACCTGGCTGGGGGGCTCCACTGCTTAATGGCTCCCCCAGACCTTGATTTTCTTTTAATGTCTCTTTATCCTTTCAAAACACCCGAAACCAGGATAAAAATAAAGATGTTGGACTAAAAGACTGATGGGGACATGGTGCGTACATGGCCATGGACGGGGACATGGGGGGATCCTGCAGGGGATGTGGGGGATGCTGGGTGTGAGGGAGTTGAGGGTTCCTGGCAGACACTTGGGGCTTGCTCAGGGCTTTGGGCTCCCCAGGCCGAGCAGCTCCGGCTGTGCTGGGAGACCCTGGCAGAGGTTTTGGGGCAGCTGATCAAGGACCCCCTGCTCTGGAACTGTCCCCATGTACCCCCATCCTGGTTCCAGGTGTCCCCTGTCCAGCATCCTCTTCTCCCTGCTGTCACTGCCATTGTCCCCTGCCTGGTCTCATGTCACCCCACTCCCGGTCCCATTCAGCTCCCATCCCAGTCTGGATCCCATTCCCAGTCTCATTCCCTGTCCCTGTCCCGTGTTCTCTGGTTGCTGTTCCCATATTCCCAGCCCCATATTCCCTGCCCTGTTTCAGTTCTCATATTCCCAGTCCTGCTGCAGGTCCCACATTTCCATTTCTATATTCCCTGTTCTGTTCCCATATTCCAGTTCCCAGTCCCCTTCCCGTATTCCTGTTTCCAATCCCAATCCTGCCTTTCTAATCCTCATCCCATATTTTCTCTCCCCTTGTTGTTTCCTTGTCTGGTTTCCATATTCCCATCCCCAGTCCCATTCCAGGTCCCTCTCCTGTATTCCCGGTCCCATTCCTGGTCCTTGTCCCATATTCCCGGTTCCAGTCCCTAGTCCCAGTCCCTGTCCCCTTTCTCAGTCCCCATACCTGGTCCCTGTCAACATTCCCAGTCCCTATTCCTGGTCTCTGTTCATATTCCCCATCCCATTCCCAGTTGTTCTGGGGTGACTTTGTGATGCTTGTATCCCCAATTGTCTGTTCTGGTTTTGCTGGATATTTGTAGAAAAGTTCTACACCTTTGAGTCTGGTTCCGAGAGCGAAGAGGAGGAAAGAAGCAGCGTGGGGTTTGTTTGCAGAAACTGCACTCACCCCTCTGCTTTCTGCTCCTGGGCTGTGCTGTCTGCGGATGGACAGCGAGAGAGAGCTCTCCTTGGCTTTTTTGTGAGTTTTTAGCAAGCTGAGGCAGAGAATTTCCCTGGACTGTGGTTTGTTTTTTTTTTTTCCTTGGAATTGTTTCAACCTGTTCTGGGCTGAAAACCCAGAAGAACACCCAGAGCTGACACCTGCAGCCCACTGGGGCCCAGGATGGCATTTTCCAGCACCAGAGGGACTGATAAAGAGACTGAGCCAGCTGAGTTACAACCCATGGCAAGGACTTTCTCAATTTTGCCATCTCTCTTCAGAATGGTGAGAGGTTCTGCTGTTTGATATTGTTCAGTGTTTTTGTGGTTGTGGGCACTTTGTTTGTTGAGTAAAAAGTTTTCTCCACTTTTCCCAAAAGAAATTTTTTTCGCAGCCAGATGGGGGAAGGGCTGCTTGGGTTTCCTTTCCAGAGGGATCCCATTTGGAGATTTCCTCCCAAATTTGCCCTAAACCAGGACACCCTGTCCCCATTCCTGGTCCCTGTTCATATTCCCCATCCCATTCCTGATCTCTGTCCCCATTTCTGGTCCAAGTCCCCATTTATGGTCCCATTCCTGCTCCCTGTCCCCCTTCCCAGTCCCTGTCTCATACTCTGTCTGGTTGCCATTCCCATATTCCCAGCCCCATATTCCCTGTCCTGTTCCTGTTTTCATATTCACGGTCCCGCTGCAGGTCCCACATTTCCATTTCTATATTCCCTGTCCCATTCCCATATTCCCATTCCCAGTCCCGTTCCTGTATTCCTATTTCCGATCCGGGTCCTGCCTTCCTAATCCCCATCCCATGTCCTGTCTCCGGTTGCTGTTTCCATGTTCCCTGTCACGTTCCCACATTCCCAGTCCCATTCCCGGTTCCCGTATTTCCAGTACCATTCCCAGTCCCTGTACCCATCCGGGTCCCTGTCTGGTATTCCTTGTCCCATTCTTGGTCCCTGTCCCCATTCCCAGTCCCTGCCTCGTGTTTCCAGTCCTATTCTTGGTCCCTGTCCGTATTCCCGATCCTTGTCCCCATTCCCGAACCCTTTCCCCATTCCCGATCCCATTCTCGGTTCCTGTCCTCTGTTCCCAATCCCAGTCTTATTCCTGGTCCCAGTCGCGTATTTCTGGTCCAATTCCTTGTCCCAATCCCCACCCCAGTCTTATTTCCAGTTCCATTCCCTGTCCCGTTCCCATGTTCCCATCACGGGTCCCCATTCCCGGTCCCATTCCCGCTCCCTGTCCCAATTCCCGGTCCCTGTCCCCATTCCCGTTCCCATTCCCGCTCCCTGTCCCCATTCCCGCTCCCTGTCCCTATTCCCGCTCCCTGTTCCCATTCCCGCTCCCTGTCCCTATTCCCGCTCCCTGTTCCCATTCCCGCTCCCTGTCCCCCATTCCCGGTCCCTGTCCCCATTCCCGCTCCCATTCCCGCTCCCTGTCCCCATTCCCGCTCCCTGTCCCCTCTCACCGGACGCCGCCGCCATCGCTCCGGCCCCCCCCGCCCCTCACCTCACCGGGGAAACCCCGCGCTGCTCCCGCCCACCAATCACAGCGCGCGATCGCTCCTCTATTTGCATAACCACGCCCTCTGGTTTGGCCCCGCCCAGCGCCGGCTGCAGCCGCGTCCGGGCGCTGTTTCCTCCCAGTTCCCTCCCAGCGCTCCCAGTAAGAGCCATACTGGGAGGGAAAGCGTTCCCAATTCCTTCCCGCTGCTCCCAGGATCGCTCCCGGTGCCGCGCGGGACGGGGCCGCTTTGGAACCCCCCAGGGCAGAGCGCGGCTGCTTTTGGGTGTTGGCACCGCCCGGGCCGGGCTGGGAGCGGAGGAGGAGCGGGAGGAAGAGGAGGGACAGAGGAGGAAGAGGAGGAGCAGCAACACCACGCGGTTTCCCCGCTCGCCCGCTCCGTCCGCATCTCCCCCGGCTCCGGCAGCATCGCTCCCCCGGAACCCGCAGGTGAGCGGGGAGGGGGAGCTCACCCCAAATCCATCGGGGCGGGGGGGCGGTCTCCGAGGGTTTGGTTTTTTTTTTCGGGGCAGGGATGTTTGGCTCTTGCAGGACTCCAAAGCCGAGCCGGAGATGACCCTGGAGGGATCTTGCGGGGTCCCAGGCGGCGATGGCCCGGTACTGGCGGGCAGAGCCTGGAGATGAGCGGGGTCCGGGACTCCGAGGCTGGAAGGGCCGCTGACTTCTGCAGCTGCACTTGGGCAGCGGGACCATCAAACCCAACGCACTCAGCCCTTGTTTTCCCACCCAAACCAGGATCTCGTATTCCCAAACCTTGGCCCGATGGAGGAGGAGGAGGCCGCGAGGAAGAGGGAGATGTCCCGGGAGCCCCAGGCAGGTGAGGAAGAAGTCACTGCCCCTTTCCCCCTCTCTCCTGCTCCATCTCCCAGCCCAGCCTGGCCCCCGTCTGCAGGACAACCCCGCTGCCGACGCCGTCCTGCCAGGGATCTCCTTCCCCTTCTCTCTGGCACAGAGGCAAATCCCATCCTCTCCATGTCCTTCTTTCCCCAGACAAGGAGCTGAGCACAGAGAGCAGGGAGGACAAATCCCCACAGCAGAACCTCGTGGAAGAGGCCGTTTTGAGCGGCTCCACGGCGCAGGAATCCAACGGGGAGGAAAATCCCTGGAGATCCCGCACGAGGAGGGGCTGCAAACGCAAATCACGGGGATCTGAGGGGGAAAGACCCACCCTGGGCCAGGGAGGTGGCCGGAGCTCGGAGCTGGGGGTCCCCAAGCAGCTTCACAATGCGGAGAAGCCCCACAAATGCTCAAAATGTGAGAAGAGCTACAGATGGAGATCTGAACTGATCCACCACTGGAGAATCCACACGGGGGAACGGCCCTACGAGTGTGGGGAGTGTGGGAAGAGCTTCACTTTTAGATCCAGCCTGAGTGTCCACCAGAGGGTCCACACAGGGGAGAGGCTCTACGAGTGTGACCAGTGCAGGAAGAGGTTTCAGACCAGCTCCAGTCTCCTTGTGCACCAGCGGATTCACACGGATGAGAGGCCCTTCCGCTGCCCTGACTGCGGGACAGGATTCAGGGAAAACTCTGCCTTCATCAAGCACCGGCGCATCCACACCGGGGAGAGGCCCTACGAGTGTGGGGAGTGTGGGAAGAGCTTCAGCCGTAGCTCCCACCTGATCCGCCACCAGAGGAGCCACACTGGGGAGAGGCACTACAAATGTCATCAATGCAGGAAGAGGTTTGCCACCAGCTCCTGTCTCCTCGTGCACCAGCGGATTCACACGGATGAGAGGCCCTTCCGCTGCCCTGACTGTGGGATGGGCTTCAAGCGAAACTCCACCCTCGTCAGGCACCGGCACATCCACACTGGGGAGAGGCCCTACGAGTGTCCTGAGTGTGGGAAGAGCTTCAGTGATCACTCCAGCCTGATTGTCCACCAGAGGAGCCACACAGGGGAGAGGCCCTATGAGTGTGACCAGTGTAGGAAGAGGTTTCAGACCAGCTCCCATCTCCTCCAGCACCAGCGGATTCACACGGATGAGAGGCCCTTCCGCTGCCCCGAGTGCAGGAAGGGCTTCAAGTACAATTCTGCTCTCGTCAGGCACCGGCGCATCCACACTGGGGAGGGGCCCTACGAGTGTCCTGAGTGTGGGAAGAGCTTCTCACAGAGCTCTCACTTGACCCAACACCAATGGAGCCACCACTGAGGGAAGCCCTGAGAGTTCCCTGAGTGCAGGAAGAGCTTCGTGCGCTGCTCCAGCTCCATCCCCCATGGGAGGATCCACGCTGGATGATCCCCAGTGACACCCAGTAGGCAGAGCCCTGGTGATCCATGGTGCTGGTGATCCGTGTTGGGAAGACACCTGGCTGGGGGCTCCACATCTTCCTGGCTCCCTGTGGGCACCTGGATTTTCATTTCTCTTTATCCTTTCAAAACATCCAAAATTGGGATAAAAATAAAGATTTTGAACTAAGATGTGGACGGGGACATGGGGGGATCCTGCAGGGGCTGTGGGGGATGCTGGGTGTGAGGGAGTTGAGGGTTCCTGGCAGGGACTTGGAGCTTGCTCAGAGCTTTGGGCTCCTGAGGCCGAGCAGCTCCAGCTGTGCTTGGAGAGGCAGAGGTTCTGGGGCAGCTGATCAAGAACCCCCTGCCCCAGAACTGTCTCCATGTCTCCCCATCCCTGTTCCCAATGTCCCCTGTCCAGGATTCCCCTCCCCTGCTGTCACTCCCCTTTGCCCCTGGCCCGTTCCCGTGTCACCCCACTCCCGGTCCTGTCCTGCTCCCATCCCAGCCTGGATCCCATTCCCAGTCTCATTCCATGTCCCTTTCCGCTATTCTCTGTCTGGTTGTAATTCCCATATTCCCTGTCTTGTTCCCATTCCCATATTCCTGGTCTCTTTGCTGGGCCCACTGCCAGGCCCACATTTCCATTGCTATGTTCCCTGTCCTGTTCCTATATTCCTGTTTCTGATCCCGGACCCACCTTCCTAATCCCCATCCCATATTCTCTCTACTCTTGCTGTTTTCATATTCCCTGTGCTGTTCCCTTATTCCTATTCCCAGTGCCATTCCAGGTTCCTGTCCCGTATTCCTGGTCCCATTCCCAGTTCCAGTCTGGTATTCCTGGTCTCATTCTTGGTCCCTATCCCCATTCCCAGTCCTAGTCTGGTATTTCCAGTCCCATTCCTGGTCCCTGTCCCCATTTCCTGTCCCATTCCCTGTGCTATCCCCGGTCCCTCTCTCCATTCCCAGTCCCATTCCCTGTTCCCTGTCCAATTCTTGGTCCCTGTCTCCATTCTCAATATTATTCCCTGTCCCTGTCTCATATTTCCAGTCCTATCCCGGTTCTCATCCCCATTACCAATCCTTGTCCCCATTTGCAGTTCCATTTCCAGTCCCATTCCTCATCCCAGTTCTGTATTCCCTGTTGCATTCTCAGTCCCTGTCTTGTATTCCCTGCCCCATTCCCAGTCCCAGTCCAGTATTTTTGGTCCCATTCTTGGTCCCTGTCCTCATTTCCATTATCATTCCCAGTCCCTGTCTCATATTTATTTCCAATCCTGTATTCCCGATCCCTGTCCCCATTCCTGGTCCCTGTACCCATTCCAGTCCCCAGTGCCTGTCCCCTTTCCCGGTTTCATTCCTGGTCCCTTCCGGATTCCCTGTCCCTGCTGCCATTCCGGTACCATTCCCAGTCCCGACCACATTCCTCTCCCCATTCCCTTTCCCTGTCCCCATTCCCGGTGCCATTCCCCAGGGCCGCCTCTGGCATGGGGCCCTGAGGGCTCCCCAGCTCGGGCTGGCTGTGGCACACGAACCCTTCAGCCCTGCTGCTCTCCTGGGCCAGCTGCAGAGAGCACAAGGCTTTGGGCATTTCTCAGAGGCCCCCAGCTGGCCAGAGCAGCCCCTCCTGCCAGCACCCCCTGTGCCTCAGAGCCCTCCCTCCTGCCGGGGACATGGAGGGGACACGGGCCTGCAGGAGGCTCCTGTTCCTGAGACAGGAGCAAGGCTGCAGCTCCAGCCTTTGGGCCCTGGGCCGCAGCAGCCCAGGGGAGGCCCAGCTGCAGAGCTCGCAGCCCCCAATGTGTTTCACTGGGAACCCTTTGGAACACTGATCCCCATCCCATATTCCCTCTCCGGTCACTGTTTCCATATTCTCTGTCTGGATCCCATATTGCCATTCCCAGTCTATGTCCTGATTCCCAGTCCTATTCCTGATCCCTGTGCCCATTCCAGGTCTGTGTCCCCATTCCTGCTCCTATTCCCAGTCTCTGTTCCCATTCCCTGTCCCCATTTCCTGTACCTTTCCCCATTCCATGTCCCATTCTCGCTCCCTGTCCCCATTCCCTGTACCTTTCCCCATTCCGGGTCCCATTCCTGGTCCCTGTCCCCATTCCCAGTCCAGGTGCTGGAGCTGATTGCCCTTGTTAGCATTCAAACACATAATCAAGAGATGATTATATGCAGGTGCTTTTCTTGATGAGCTCTGGGAATTAGGGGTACAGACTTAAATTTGACTTTGGCATTGGATTTGAGATGAACATGTTTTATACCCTTTCTGTTATATAACTATATATTAATTATTAAACTTATATTGTTCTGTTGTATACATTGATCTTATCCAAGCATGATTTTTTGTAGTTTTCATCAGGCCCCCCAAACATTGTTTCTCATAATTCTTGTTGCGATTACATCATTTCTTATGATTCTTATTACAAATAAACAATAATCATATTCAATACTAACAATTACTACATTTAACAATCAGATCATTTATCACATGACGATCATGCAGGTGCACTTGTACATGATTCAGTACAAACAGAGCTAAACTAAAACAAAAGGCTTAGTTCCTTTTCCCAGGCCTCCCCAAGCCCAACCTTTCTTTCCACACACCTTGGTGTCCCCCCAAATCTATTCCCATGATTTTAGAAACATTTTATCCCTATGTTACTAAAATTTAACCCTATACTATAATTTCTTTTTTTTTGAAAGCATTTTCACTTTACTGAGTGTAGATGTTTTTACTTGATACAGTCTTTTTAGCTTTTGAGTTTATACTTGATGTTTATCTTCAGATTTATGGTTGTTACATTTGTTGTCATGGATGCTGTCATGAACTGGGAAACTTGAAGATGATGGATGTGGTTTCTTGTTTTCTGTCAGGGCTTTCATTATTCTCTGGTTTCAGGATGTCTTTTTTTGTTTGTATTTTTTTTTTCAGGATGCTGTAGATTAACTAAATTACTAAGAACATGATTAGCAAGATTATTAAAGTTTCAATGATAGACTTAATCTATGAACTTACATTCTATTTTATTATTTTGAAGATTTTGTTTAGTAAACTTGTAGTTAAGTCTTGGGTTTTTTTGTGCTTCATGCTTTATTTGTTTTAACTGACTGATATCATGTTTTACATCTGCAGTTACATTTGGGATGTGGATGCAGTAATGATCTATTTGTCTTTTTAAAACTCTACACATTCTATGCTCTTTTAGGACTATTATATTTAGGGCTAATTGGTTTTGTAAAGTTATTTTTGTGGTGGCTTGTAATTGTATATTTAGTTCTTTGAATCTTTCCCAGGTGACTTTTGTTAATCTATCTACTTGACTTGTAAGTTTATACAATATTAATTTTGGTAGTTTGCTACAGGACCAAATAGAGAGTCTAGGGCTTACTTAAATTTTACTTTACTTGAGGGTTTTGCTATGTTTTATTTTGATTTTCATTCTTTGGAACTTTTTGTCTTGTCCTTCTCTGCAGAAGTTTGTGTTCTTTTATTAAATGGGGACTTTTTTCAAATTTGATATAAAGTAGGGAGGCTCAGAGTATTTTTTTTTATTTTCTTGTCTATAGGCAGATGTGTTGTTTAGGTACTATCACTTGTTGCTTATACAAATTGCCCTGGACTCTGGATCATACTTTTATTACATCTTATAATTATGTTATAGTTTACTTTACTTTGTTTGTGTTTGATTCTTCTGCAGGCACAACTAATTTGCGAGGCTACTGCCAGTGGTGCCATTTGTTTTATTTCTATGTTGTCAGAAGTGCAATTATAAGTTTTATTACATGCTCACCAATTTCCTTTATTTGCCTTCATTTTACTACTGGTGGCAGTGTTCCTTACTGCTGGATCTGTTTTATTTTTAGGGCCTTTTTATTTAATGCACCAAGGGGTATTTGACATATATTGAAATTTCTGGAGAATAGTCATTGACCAGGCACTGTCCTAGGGTTTTATTTGACTTTTAAATTTTTTTTCTACACTTTCATATAAGTGGGTTTTCTGGTATTTTTAAATTTTTTTTATAGTGTGGCAAGAAACATTCTTATTTTACAAGGTCTTGATTTTTAACTTACTACTCTATGATTTGTTTTATTTTTTATGACTTAGAATACAATCTGATTTTTTTTAAAGGCTTCATTTATTTTCTTATTACTTTTTATGTTTCTTTGGTTATGTGCTTTGACTTTGGTACTTCCTTACATGCAATTGTTTTCTTTTGTATTTTAGGTAATTTTGATGTTATGATTTCTTAGCCCATTGGGTCTCCTGCTTCTTTAGGTATTGGCAGACCGGCAGTTATTTTACTGGTGTTTTCCATTTTAGCAAAAATTTTGACTAGTCTAATTATTATATTTTTAGTTTGAATTTCATTGGAAACTTTTATTACTTGTGTTTTTCCTTGTACCTCTTTCTTCATTCTAGAATGAAGAGTGGTGTCTTGGGTTATGGAACCAAAAATGTGTATTCTATTTCATCTGTTAAAAGCAGTTGGAAGATGTTTTTCTTTATCTCTTGTAACTCTGGGAGGAGGGGGGCAGATGCCTTCTGATAATGGGCCAGCTGTTCAAACCAGGTGGGGCAGTGTTTCTTATCTCTTTCCAAAATGGGCCATTAAGACTACCCAAGCTGTTCTCTCCCCAAGCTGTTCTCCTCCCCAAGCTGTTCTCCTCCCCAAACTATACCCTCCCCAAGCATACATCCACAAAGCAGTACATCCACATTCCATCATCCTATTGTGAGATGCTCCACCCAGTGGGAGGAGCCAACCATTGCTACCTGGATAAAAACTGAGACGTAGGAACAGAAGGTATCTGGTTTCACTGGATTCCTGGAGGAAGACTGGACCCCTTCTCACCATCACTGGCCCCTTCTCACCATCACTGGCCCCTTCTCACCATCACTGGACCCTTTTCTCTCCAGGATCATCTCTACTTCAACAGAATCACATCTGCCACTCCAGGAGGACTCACTGTGGACTGCTTCCAACAGCCTGTCCAACAGGGTGTCAGGTTGTAGCTCTGACTCTGTCAGGGTTTTCCAGGATTGTTGTTTGTTGTTTGCTTGTTTGGTTGGATGGTTTTGTTTTCTACTACATTTGTATTGTTAATATTCCTAGAAAAGAACTGTTATTCCTATTCCAAATCTTTGCCTGAAAGCCCTGAATTGCAAAATTATAATTTGGAGGGGGTGAGGGATTTACATTCTCCATTGCAAGGGAAACTCCAGCTTTCCCTGGCAGATACCTGTCTTTCCAAACCTAGACAAACAGCTAAACCAAACAATAAACCTAAGTCAACAACTATACCAAATAAAAAACTTAAATCAGAAGTTAGACCCAATAATAAGCCCAAAACAGCAGCTAACCAACTAGCCAAAATCCAAAAGCTACTATTAAATCCTTTTCCCTAAAAACCCTTCAAAACCTAAAAACAAATTACACTCAACAACCTAATAAATCTATAATTAATTAATTAATCCGTCTTTAAAATGCTGCAAACAAAGCTACAACTCTAAACAATACTGAAGCAAAGTATTTAAAATCCCTATCACAAAATCCAATTATCAACCGAAATAATAAAAAAACCCCTAACCCTTGCAGTCTCTGGAACAGGTGCCGGGAAGTGTAGCACAAAAATATCTGTGTACAAACCATCTCTATATACAGCGAACCCAGTAAAAAATAAAACAAATAATTCAACACTTAAAAAAAAGGGCAGTAACAAAATTTGTCTTCTCAAATAACCTGAACACTGAACCCCCAAACTTAATACGACATACACCCGTGATGTGGCAAAAACTTATACAACTTAAACCACAAAAATACTCTTCTGCTTCAGCAATAATAAAGCAAAATAACACAAAACCCCCTGTACTAAATATAGCAAAAAACCTCCAAACGTATACAAATACCAATGCATGATCCAACACATACAAAAATCGCAGCTCTAAAAACACGTATGCAAACATTAAAAAACAAAACTAAAAAACCCACAACAACTCAAAATTAAAAAAAAAAAAGTTTTCTCCAAATCTCTGAAGTGCAAATCAAAAGTTCTAACACCAAACACAAACATTCCCCAGATAGGGAGAGAAGGAACAGCCTACAAACTAAACTATAGTCCTTCCTATGTAATTGTAAAAAAAACATGAAAAAAATAAAAAACCTACTACTGCTCTAACAGTACAATAAATATCTAAATTCAAAAACAGCAAAACTCAGAGAGGAAGTTCCACCAAAAAAAAAAAAAAAATAACCCCAGTTACCCAAAAAAAAACCCCAAAACCCCTAAGCTTAGAGGAGCCCTGCCTCTAACCAAATAAAAGGTAAAAAACCCCGTGTTTTTTAAACTGTATAAATTCATTAGCCTAGCACATTAAACCACAAAACTATAAAACCTTAGTTAACACTAGTACAGAGTGCACATTAATCCCATCAAAATATATATTAAAAAAAAATTGTTTTCTATTGCTAGTGTAAGAAAAAAATCACAAAATTTTACTTTAGTGAAAGCTAATGTAAACCTGACTAAAAATAAGTTTAAAAACCACCCTACTGTAACCCAAAAGCCCCATGCATTTAAACACAAATTTCCTCCAAAATAAATCTTTCAAAAACCCCCAACAAATTCAAATAAGCATTCAAATAACAGCTATAAAAACAAAAAATGTTAAGCAATTAAA